>JAUZNK010026320.1:1529-36406 GCA_035046665.1 Euphysa ruthae
TATTGTTCATAAAAGAGATGAAAGTGGCGTGTGACCACATGCTGCTGGGGTATATTCATGTATTGTATGGTAGATTATTGTTCATAAAAGAGATGAAAGTGGCGTGTGACCACATGCTGCTGGGGTATATTCATGTATTGTATGGTAGATTAAATCATTGGAAATTCCCAAAAGAAATAATCTTTTTTTCCAATTTTAAAATTCTATAAAAATTCCAATGATTTATTAATTTAGCTTGTATTTCATTTTCAGTACTTAGAAACAACAAGAGATTATCCTGAAGCTAATGCCATTGTGGCATATCTACAGTCATCATTTACGTAGGTTTATTATATTATTTAAAATTGATAATGAAATTGTTATTTCTCAGAATTTCCAGATAAATCACTTTCCCTTGAGTTAGTATGTATTCATATTATGTAGCGAAATTGATCTAAAATGGCATGTGAAGGTAAAGATTTTTTTGTTATTTTGGTTTTAATTGTTGAGGTTTATTAGCCATTATTTATTATCTAATTAATTCTATAAATCTTTGTGGTTATTACAGTATTGGCCAATAAATAAAAAGAAAACTTTTTTTTAGCATTAAAGAAAAAAATCGCATATATAAAAATTTGTCACTGAAATTTAACCAACATGCTTTTGGCGAGTAGAAATGTTATTTACCAGCATTTTATGGCTGTTGTAAAAAACTGTTTCCGGTTTTTAATATTATGGTGAAGTTTGAGTTATTTCAGAAAATACGATTTTTGATATATTTTTAGCTTGTCAGCCATCATTAAAAAAATCTGATGTTAGATGTACTAAAAAACCAGCATCTATTCATTTATCCTGAAAGTCAATGCTCTGAATATGTCAAAACTTGTTATTTCTATTTATTTGATATTTTAGGTTCTGCTTAGTTATATTAAAAATAGTTTTGGATAGTAGACATGCCCAAAAAAACCCAAAACTCATCACTTTTTCAAGGTTAAAATTTTTAAAATTCTATGCTAAATTGTTTGAAATAAATTTTATCTAATTTTTCATTAAATGTATTTTTATGGTTCTATTATTTTCTAGACCTTGTTGAAATTTAATTTTATAGAAACTTTATGGTATTGCCAGTACAGCTATTTAAATTATAATATTCAGCATTTCGTTCCAAATAACTTTTTATATGGAAATGTTATAAAATCTTGCAGATGTAATTTGAAATCATTATTTTTCTATTTAATTTCTTTTATTTGCTTTGCATTAAATTGAACGGCAATGCTTTTCCAGCACTGATATTTTCCAAAACAACGCCCAGCTTAATGAAAGTGTTGAATTTTATTTTCCACTATTTGAGGAGTGTTGGAAAGATTGTGTAATTATTTTTGTTAAGGTGATGTTTTATTGTTTTAAGCAACCGTATTGCATTTTGTACCTATTAGTCAACTTTTTTTAGTGAATACAAAAGGAAGAAAAGTTGCGTGTTAAGACAATCAGTACAAAAAGCTATTAATGGTGACTTAGCTTATTTTAAGATTGAGAATAAGAAATTTAAAAAGTAAGATTTGTTTTTTTTTTATTTGTTTAAGGTGGCTGTAACCTGTGAACAAGACCATTCCCCAAACTTGTTGTTGGGTATGACCTGTATGGTGAAAACTTGTTCAAGAAGGAGAATGTAGATATTTCAAGGCTGCCTGATAAAATCTTATTTTCAATTTTTTTTTTGTTAGCTATTACTTGACCTTTAAAAGAAAATCACAGAAACTTAACAAACTTTTCGCAGTAAATCAATTTTTTCATCCATTAGATAATGGTGTAGGGAGGGAGGGAACTAGTTATAGGGTGTGGCGAAAGTCGGATGCCAATGTTTTCACACTAGTGAATTTAGTTCACACCTTTTTAATTGTATTTTCAATGTCAAATACTTATGATATTCAACTTTGTTTTTATAATCAAAAAAGCAATTCAGAAGTTTTTTATAAGAAACTCACATGTTTTTTTACTCTATTATCAACAGCCATTCTATCCAATAAATAGCAATCATTGAAATTTTATATGAAATTAGACGACTGTGATTTAGTCATAAATGCTTTCGCCATGTATGATATTCAGGATTAATCTAGGTCCATTTTGACAGCGATGGTTGCTTTTCGGCGCCCAAAAATAATTTATTTTAATTCTGTATCATTACGTTTACTTTTTTATATTTCACTTTTATCTTATTTTTTATACCTATCTTTTAAAAAAATAACTTAAATAAACATTTTACAGTTGGTGTTATGTCTTCCTTTACTTTGTTGAAAACATCATTCTATTCTTTAAAAAGTTATGTCTTTATTTATAAAAACACACTCCCCAGGGTTTGAGTTCTCAGCTTCACTTTTACAATTTTGCGAAGGGGAAGGAAATTGCGAAGCAATTTTTTGTGTAAAGTTAGGAAAAGCGAACCTAATTTTTTTAAAAAATTACCATTAAAAGTTATGACTTTTAAAAGTATTTTTTATAGTCTTCTATCTTCAATTAAACTAAAAACATTTAAAATTGCATCTGGTTAATATTTTTACCTGTCTCTAAACGATTAATTTTATTCCGGAGTTGCTATTTCTGTCGCCATTCCCTTAGTTCCGTTCCTTTTATTTCATATCTTCACCTCCGCAGGTAATCTACTATGTTAAAGAAAATCTTCAAATATATAAAGGCTGATTTTCATTGGAGTTATACACAGATATATAAAAAAAAGGAGGAGAGTGTTTAATTTTGTACAACAAAGTGTAAAAAATGTGGTGTGATGTTTTTTAAACAATAGCATTCAAACAATGAAAAGAAAACACAACACAGCGTATTTCTCACAATCATAAATATTCTTTAAAGTATTTATTTACAAAGTTTTTTGTAATCTACCGTTGTAAGTTCTGGTATTTTATATGTTTTTTTCACTATGGTTCAAATGAAAACGATGCTTAAATGGGAAGCTGATTTAAAATTGAAGATTGGTAATGAAGTTGTTGGCGGTCAAATACTATGTATAAATTGTCAGCTATTTAAGAAGCATATTTTGAGAATTAAACATGTTAAGGAGTTAACGAGGCAAAATGAATGAAAAATTTGTCTAGTCTACGATTTACTGCGTTTCTTAGTAACTACGAAGTTTACTTCAATTTAACCTAATTTTCATTAATTATTCATGAACTAACAGTCCTGTCAAAACCGCAAAAATATAATCACTTTGTTATTCTGTAAAGTGTCTTAATTAAAAAAAAATAATTGACCATTATCTTATAATAATCTTATTTAGAAAGATATGTTTGAGATCAACATAAACTTCCACACCATGTTTTTTTTTCCTTTTTTTTTTATAGGGCTTTTATTTTTTTAAATTTTTTGTTTCAGTTGATCTTTTAGATTTTAAACACCTGGACTGTAAGTGTTTAAACACATTTGCTCTCATCCGCAGGTTTGTTTTGATTTTTAGATGTTGTTATTGAAAGAAAATATTGCTTTGCTGTAATTCCAAATGTTTGCTAAATGAAGAAAGAAAACATTGCATTGCTTTTAATTGTGCATATTTCTCAAATCAAAGTTTTTTTATACACTACTCATTGTTCGCGCTCATATTTTTGCTGACTACGAGATTCAAAAAGGCAAATTTTTTATATTAATTATTTCACTGTAATTTAAACTAGCTCTTTCTTTTTTATGTTGTGTTTTTGTAAATTGTTCAGTGTTATAACCTTACTTTTTACCTGTATGTCCGGATGGTCGAGTGGTACACCTTGCTTAAAAATATTTAAAATTATTGTTATATCTCAGAGATGAAGGGATAAGAAATAAAACAATGTAGGTTTAAAAATAACGTATTTTGATAAAAAATAATTATGAGTAGGAGATTTGTGAAATGTAAGTATTTTCGTATGTTGAGCGCTCAATATATTTTTTTATCTTTCTTGGGTTTTGTAAAGGCATTTGCAGATGTTGGAAATAGCTATGAGAGCTATTCTAAAGGGATGATATTTTAAAATTTTCTCCACGCAGAGCAACCATGGTGTGCTGCGCTGAAAAGGGAGGGAGAGAAGGCATCCTAGATTAGAAAAAACTGTGAAGCTGTTTACAAAGGAGAATTCGAACCCTGCTCTCGTTCTTTTCCTATGTTTTGTGAAAATCTGTAATACTCTTTTAGGAACTGTTGGAGAAGAGTGTGTAAGACCTAACTTGATCGTAAATCTGTGGGTTGGTTATTGTTTTCAACTACTGATCAGTCAGAAGTTTTAAACGTTTAAACCTGCCTTTAATTTATTCTTTGGATTTTGTTTGTTTTTTTCGTACTTTGTCGTCACATGAATTTGCTTACCATGGTCTGGCGTTTGACCACCTTATCTAGGAATCTGCAGTATCAGTGTTTTTTTTTTTTTTTTTTTTTTTGCTTGCTTACTTGCTCAGTTTTGTTAAGTAAACTGTATATATTGTAACTTTGATGCCACACCTTTTGCTTATTTTTACTAGATATGTGGCCCCAGCCATATGTTTATTATTTGTGTTACGTAACATATTGTATATTTTTCTGTATTTTTAAACATATTTGTGGTAAATACATTACTCACTCTCTTACTCGCTCACTCACTCACTTGCTCACTCACTACTCACTCACTTGCTTGGCTTGCTTTGCTAGTTTGGCCAAAACTATTTATGTTAAAATAAACCTTCAGATGAGAGCTAATTTTTCAATGATATTAAAATTAAAAACAAATCGAATATGTTTATGTATTTATGGTGTTTAAAACCTACTTAAAAGATCAACTGAAAAATAATAACTTGCATATATATCAGGACGTTTCTAAATACGATTATTATGAGATAATCGTTTTTTTTTTTTAATTTGTTTTTATTATTAAAAATCCCAGTTTACCATAACTAATATTACATTAAATATATAAAAATACAATGAATGAGGGCCAGAATATTCTACATCAAAATATGAAGTATATAAAAATATCTAAGTGGTTATATTGAAGTTTTTATGTTTTTAACAGGACTGGTAGTTCATGAGTCCTTAACGACTAGGTTAAATTGAAGTAAACTTCGTAGTTGCTAAAAAAACAGAGTAAATCATAGACAAAATAAGTTATTTATTCATTTTGTAATAAGTCATTTAACTTATTACAAAAGTACTTTAGCCTTTTGGAACGAGTATTCATTGCTTTTTTCTTTTTGTTTGTGGTTCGTCGTTTAAATCTATTGTTGTTGTTGGGTTTTTAGAACCAAAATAGTTTAAAAACGATCATTTTGCTAGTTTGTTGTTTATTTACTTTAATACTCTAATGATGAGGTTATTTTGGCAAATTATGATAATTGCTCCAATGCAAGTGGAAGCTTTAATGTGACATGATATATTATATTGGTTGTGTATAATACAGAACGATAGAAGTGTACGAAAGCAAGAATATGTTTTACACTCGTACACGTACTTGTTGAACTCTACCACGCTTTAAGAAATCGTTTGGTGGTATCAATGAAAGCATGGGACACAACTGGTGAAAAACAAGTAATTTTATGCTGTTCTAATCATCAAAGAAAGGCAGAATAGCATTAGCTCTAGACCCCCAACAGCTTTAATGCCCAATCTAGGATTAGCTCCTGATTTTCGATCAAAAAGTTTTATAAAACTTTAACTAAGCTATAAAAACTAAAAAACCGTTTATTATGATTTTTTTTTCATTGTTAAATTTGTTTTCTTAGAAATTTATTATCTGAAATTATTCCTTCAAAGTTTTTAAATTTATAAAAATTCATATTTTATAGCAATGGAGACAGTTCAATTGATAATGTTAGTGATGATAGTGAATTAAGTATGGATGAGGAACGATCTGCACTTTTAGAAAATAAGGTAATAAGATTATACTATATCAAGGTTTCAAAGTTATTATTATTATATATGAATATTTTTACAGGATAAACAATATAAAAATGGTACTGTCATTAATATGTGTTGTGTCTTAAAAAATAAATTAGAAGTAAAATATTTAAAAATAAAATTAAGGTTAAAATCGTTAGAAATGCAGTTTTAGTTTTTGTTTGAATTTATTAAACTATGACACATCTCGGATGTGTATTGGCAGTGCATTGTATGTATGTGCACCGGTGAAATAAAATCCTTTCTTTGCATACTGTAATAAATTGATACATTTTCTCTGCTGATCTACATAGCTCAATACTAGTGGCGTAGAGAAAGTATACAGCTTACTCATAGTATAAAAAAAAAGAAAAGAGAACACCAAATTGCTCAAATCCACGGGCCCATAAATTTAAAAAGGTGGGTTTGAGCTATGTAATCCCAACAATTTGTTCAAAAATGCAATTTTACCTTATTTGCCTGTATTTTGTTTATGAGCAATATCTAGTAGGTTCATAATAAATATGAGTGGCTTTTATGAATTTTCTGCATAGCTGGTACACACACTTGCTAAAGTTTTTGAGATCAATATTCTAATAATGTTTTAAAAGTTTTCATACATATAGAGATTTTTTAAAATGGTCAACAAATTTACAATAGACGAATACATAAATAAAATAAAAAATCTACATACATATTGTAGTGTTAAACAAACCTACCTACCAGTAAAAAGATATAAATGAATAAAAGTCAGAAAAGGAAACAGATTACATTAAAAACGGTTTATCAAATCTCTCTGAGCACACTTATAGATCCAGTGAAAATCCCAACACAACACAAAAAATCACAACCACGACTTATTTCACTCCCAACTTGGCAGTACTCTCATCACAGAGCAAGAAACATATCAGAAGCAAAATAAAGTTTTACCCCCACTAAATAAAAATATTACCATAAGCCTGTGAAAATGTGAAAGGCAATAGATCAATTCTGCAAAACTCTAATATTAGGGGTCGAACACAGGTTCTATGTGATATGGTATTGTATGATATTGGACCAAGTCGATTTTACTGTCCGGATGTCTTTCCTATCAACGAACCCTTTTGGGGAAACCAACTCTATTCAATCAATTCAAGCCACCTAGTGGCTTTTTGATTGAATAGAATTTTCCAGTCGTCTCATAACATTTACAGCAATACTGTAGCTATTGAGAGTGAAAATATACTTATAGGGGGAGATTATTACTTGAGCCACTTGGTACACCTAATTAAATTACTCCATAACTTACCCTTTTTAATTAAAGGTAATTTACTTTTAGGAAAAAAATTCTTTGAATAACTCGATACAGATGTTGTATAGAAAATCAGTGCCTTCTCCAAAACCATCTTTGCTGGTAACCAAAGGTTTGTATTTACCAGAGATATTTATGATTCACTTTTTTTTTATCAGCCATTCAGTGTATTGTTTATGATTTCTGAAAAATTGATTTTATACAACAAAACTTGTGTATAAAATTTACTAACTTTATCAAGTTATAATTTTTATTTTCTTTTTCAATTCTTTATTGAAGGCTGTATTTATTTTGTGGACCTGATTAATTAGGGTTTTATTAAAAACTTTCATATGGTGACTATTTGAGGAATGAAGTTAGAAGTTTTTATTTTAAAGGCATTTATTCCTGTGAGGTTTCAATCAGTTGTGTACTTTGAGGTATTAATAACTAGAGAGCTAATTGAAGGTATTTAAAATGAAATATTTAATTCTGATCCACTGTTTTTTTCAAAAATGCTCAAAAAAGTAAAATTTTTTTTTTAAATGATAGAATATAGCTGTGAAATCTTCTTTACCAGGGGGTTAATATGAGAGTAAAACATTATTCAAAATCAGTTTAGAATTATTATTCATGAAGTGGTTTGTTTGGTAATGGTTTCTTGATGATCATTTAAAGCAGTTTAATTTTCTGCGGTCGTTTTTTTCTCTTAAATTGAATATTTAAATTTCTTTTTTCTAGATGACTCCATTCTACCATATGTTATTGATAAACAATCTGTGCTAGTAAGAATTTCTTTCTTCCCACTTTACATTGGTATATCCACATTTTGGATGTGCTTGATGGTTTACCAGAGAAAATTTTCTCCCCTCACATAAACTATAGCAACATACTCACATTTTGTTTTGAGTATTTGTAATAGTATATCTGAAGGGGCTATTTGTCAACTTTTTTGTAAAAGTGCTTAACCGAGAAAATAACCAAGCTCGAGAAAAAAAAGGATACCTTTCACACCACAGACAGATTGGCATAATTTTGCCAACCTAAAACCAAATTTACGTAACGTAATCAAAGCCTTTCTGAGTGGGCAAATTTTTTATTTTGTTATTCACACTTTTTTTTAACTCATTAAGCGTTAGAGACGTACTGTTATACAAAACCTTATCATACAGAAACTGTTAGAGACATAATAGCAATTCGGTCACCTTTAAGTTGATATATCTGACGTCATATACACCTGGGGCGCAAACAGTTGTTATTTTCGGATTCGCAAATTGTTTGCTGAAATTTTAAGCCTAAATGGCTTCCCATTACGTAATTATTACAGCATAAATAGAAAGACTGGAAATGCTGGATAAAAATATAAAGATTTCTGAAACAAAGCGAGCAAATAAAAAAGTAACCTTGGAACAAGTTCATGATTTTGTGTTCAATTGTGACTCAGATCTTTCTTCACTCAGTGATTTAAGGTTCTGATCAAGATAATTTTGTTATTGATTCAGAAACTGAGGAATCAATATTTTTTTAGACAATTAAAATTCATATTTGCAAGGTGATATTTCTGAAGAAGAAAATAATAACATTTTGGACACTCCTAGGCTTCTAACTGCTGCTGTAAGATCAAAACCTCCCTTCAGAGAAGAGCCCTTACATAAGAAGTATTTTATACGCTAAGCAGAAACGCACTATTTCAATAAATAACCCTCTAATTATTTGTGCAGTTATGAGAAAAAATCAGACGTTTAAAGGTTAGAGATGTCATATGGTGTGTGAATATGGGTGGGTTGATGATTTTTTTCTTCTTTTTTTCAAGAGACAAAGATATAAGATAAAAAAAAAGCTCTCTCTGAACTTCTACACTTTTATATAATAGAAGTTATGAACATTTTTTTTGTTGCTTAAAAATGGCCGGTCTATAGCTTATACATTAGAATTTTGCCCAATGTTCGCAAAGGATTGAAAAAATCATAAATATAATTTTTGGAAGAAATATGATAAATAAATATTTGTTATTCAGCTGTGCTACTGCTCCAGACACACACACACACAAGTCCATGAATGCACGCACACATTCACATTTACACACTTACATACACACATACGTAAACACACACATACATAAACACACACATACATTCACACACACACAAACAAACACACACGTACATATACATACACACATAATTACACACGTATAACCTAATCATAGAATAGCGTAATTAATTCCACAAAAAACACTGTATAAACTACAAACAAAGTGTGTGGATTAGCATCAATAAATTGATAATTGGATAATGTTAGTTGGAACAAAGATAAGGAAAAATTTTACTAAATTAAATTTTATTATTTGTTTATGATAAATTTTGACCATCGTGTTCGTTTAGGTGAAGTGAATTCTTGTTAAGAATGAAGTAAAAAATGTATTATTAAGAGGAAGAAGAGTGTCGTATTCAGAAATCAATGTTTTCCCAGCAATGAGCATCTTTAGCACATAAGGCTGGCTGGCATAAAATTTATTAATGCAATGGCATTGCAGTCAAAAGTAGATAAAAGTATTACCGAATGCCGACCCTACTTTAAAGAAGTGAAGATATTTAGCATATAAAAATGAAAGTTTTTTTTAATACATTACAGATGAAACAAGGCACTTGATGAAATTGTTACGAAAAAAAAAATGTAGCGTTCGGTCAAGATCAACTTAATATTTGGTTTGTTGTTTGAAAAAAATCCAGATTTTGAGATATGATCTCCTAGAGAAAAATCAAATCACATAATGGTAATAATAGTTATCTGACTACTAAAAATTGTAATAACATTCTAAGAGAAATTTTTGGAGTTTCAGAAGGTTTGGGCATTAAATATATTGTAGTTATCTTCTCTAATAGTTTTGGAAATTTTGTAAACACTTCTCTATTCAATCAAATAAAATATTGTAAAAGTTTTTGTGAGCTGTAAGTTGTAAAATTTTTGAAAGCGATTCGGCATGTTGAACAAGTTAAGAGATTGTTTGCGTTGAGTTATTCAATGGCATATACGTCGGAAGTTTATAACAGTTCATAAAATATTTTTAACAAGAAAATCATAATTATTAAATTGATTTTACGGCTAAAATATGTGAATTCAAATTTTTATGACGCTGAATTTTTCAAATATATTTTCATTATTAGTAGAAAAGTAAAGCGAAATTAAAAATTTAGTTAAATTTAGTTAGACTCTACTATACATTTTAGCATTATATTTTAGGATGAAAAACTGGAAACATCCATGGATGTAGATTCCGCTATTTCAAAGAATACAACACTAAAAAATGTTGAAAGCGAATCAAAAATCTCCTTAAGACCATCTACTCCTACAGTATCAAAATCAAGTAGAAAGTCTCTTGGGACAAAAGAAAAAAATGTAAAAAGTAAATTCATAATAAATAAAATTAGAATTATGATATAACTATATTTCTCAAGATTAGCGCTTTTTTTTCATAATAAAGTTAAATTTTTCATTGTTACTATAGATGCATAGACTAAAAACTTCAAAGTGTCTTGCATTATTAATTACTTGAAGATTTGCATTGGCATACAACGTAATTTAAACATGTAGTTTTTTAGTTAATGTATATTTATACATACACACATACACACACACAAATAGACACACACACACACTCCCCCCATCTCCGCAAGAAAATTTGATGTCAAAAAATTTAGGTGGAAAAAATAGGGTTGCTCTATTGACACAGCTAAATGCTTAACGCGTATGCTGGCTATTTTTACCCGCTTTTCTTAAGTTATTATTCACCACACATTTTTGAAACTTAAGCTTGAGTTGCTTCTGCTCAAAGAAAATTGATGTTTTAGTCTCTGGATGATGGTTTCTGACTTTTTTGTTCATATTAAAATATTCAAGGTATTTCTATTTTAAAACAGCATTTATTTATAACAATTTTAGTATCCAATTTTGAGAATTTTTTGTGTTATGTAGAGTTTGATCAAACAATGTCAAGATTTACATTTAAAGATGTTGGTGGATATGAAGAGTGTATAAAGGTTTTTTTTTTTTATTTATTGATATTTTTATTTTGATGCTTATATTTATTTTTGTCTCCTTAGATAGATATCAAATTTTATTTGTAGCCTAAGAGCAGTCCTAAGACCTTGTGTCTACTTAATGCCTTGTTGGTAAACATTGTTATGCAATTACCTCATCCCAGTTTCCCAAATTCAATACAGGCACATGTTTACTAACAATAAATTGCTGGAAGACTAGGTTGGCGTTGAACAGAAGATTATATTCCAGATAAGAATTTATAAAAGAACATTTAAATATTTTCACATACTTGATTACAAGATGTGTTGCTTTCTCACATATCTAACATATTTTGCAGGAAATCTATTGTCTAAGTTAGAAGCAGCTATGCAGGTCAATACCTACATCCATAATTGTATACACTGAGTATGACTAAACTAGGTTATATATTGCATCTTCTATTTTTATAATGAGATCTTTCAAAAGTTTTTGATAAGTGATCCAGCTTTGAGAAAATTTCAATTGTTTGTTTTTCATGCATCGAATCAAAGTTACTCACTGATTACAGAGAAGGCGTTAATAAACTATTTTATAATTAACAATTTTTGAAATGTTCACATAGAATCATAAGATCTAATATTCAGTGTTCAAACGTCTAATCTATTCTCATTGAAAATTATGTCTATCCGTTAATTGTCTCGAAAATCTTTTAAAAGTTTTACTTATTTTTTTTTTTTTTTAGGAAATTAGCAAGTTATTAGTTCACTTGAAGCACCCAGAAGTGTTTGCAAAATTGGGTATCCAACCTCCACGTGGATTTTTGTTGCACGGAGCACCTGGTTGTGGAAAAACACTTTTAGCAAATGCAATTGCTGGTGTTAGTTTTTGTTTATGCTATATTTCCACCTACATATATGACATTCTGTTGGTTGATCACTTTTTTGAAATTTTTAAAAAAGGTTTTTAATAAGTGGGAAATGATAATCAAACTTTTTAAAAGTTCTACCATTTATTCTGTACTGATTTAGTTATTCATTAAACATTATTTTATTTGTCAAATATTGATTATTTAACTATATGTGATATAAAAACTAGTAAAGAATAATTTTTGAAAATAAACTTCTTCATTCTCTGAAGTCTACAAATTTGATTTATTTTATATTCACAATAAAAAAATTTTTAAATTTTGATTTAAGGAGTTGCAATTAGCATTCTTCAAAATTGCAGCTACAGAAGTTGTATCAGGTATAAGTGGTGAGTCTGAACAAAAGATTAGAGCTTTGTTCAGTGAGGCTACTTTAGCAGCACCTAGTATCGTATTTATTGATGAAATTGACTCAATCACCCAAAAGAGGGAAAGTGCTGGAAAAGAGAGCGAACGGCGTGTAGTCACGCAGTTGCTTTCTTGTATGGATGGTATGTTTCTATAATCTAATTTCGTTATAATTTATTTACTGAAAAAAAGAAGCCTTACTTATTCACAAACCAAATCAGTTGTAATTGTCATCAATAGATGCTGATTGAACAAGAAATAGTTAAGCAAGCAAAAGGCACTGGCGCCATGAGATAATTAATATTTCTTTTGTTTATCTTCATACATATAATTTGAGATGTTAAGTTTCCAGTTTTTCTGAATGCAGTTGTATCATACGAAGCACTTTTGAGACTTTTTTTTTGATGAAAGACTTTACTGGCACACCAGGTAACAATGATGTCAGGATATACTCATACAATTTAAATGAAATGATATTTTGCATATTCCGTAATTTCTATAAAGAGAAGATTATGTGTTTAAACAAATTATCTTTTTTTTTTTTTTTGTTTCTTTAGTTGAATTTTTTTAAGCATTGCCTGAAAGAATTAAATTTTAAAGAAGGAGCTTTGTGATTCCCAACCACAGTACATGAGACGTTTTCTATCTTTTAGGACTTGTCACTTGTACATACTGATTGTTGTATGCTTTCTCTAGGCCGTATGTGTTATATAGATTGGCTGGAAGGACTTTTGTTATTTCTTTGCCAATTTAAAATTATTGTTTTTGAGCTATGAAGAAATTTCATGGTGTGTTAAACTAGAAAAAAATTGCAATGAGCTTTTGAATTTTGCATTTGTTTGAACCATACCGTCATTCCAGGGATGTCAAACCATGTAAAAATTTATATGACTGTTAAACTGAGGATATTTCAAGAACTGTTTAACCATAAAGAGTTATAGTTCTAATTATTTTATTTAGAACTGGCGCATTGTGATTCTCAAGTTTTAGTTATTGGAGCCACAAATTGTGCTGACTCTATCGACCCTGCTCTTAGAAGAGCTGGTCGTTTTGACCGTGAGATTGCTATGGGTATACCTCAAATAGAAGGTAGAAAGAAGTGAGCAGTTTCCTTAATTTGTGTTCTGATGGTGTTTTGTTAAGTTAATTTTTGAATAAATATTAAGAGTTAATTTTAGCTTAAATTTCATTGTTCATGTTTGTTTTTCTTTGAGACAACTTGCTCATGTGAAAAAAATTTAAGCTCGTTTTTCAAGGTTTTGTAAGAAAAAAAAACAATAAAAAATACATTTTTAAACCAATAAATTTTTTATTGTTCACATTGTGATACTATTAGGCCAAAATAATTTAGTTTTCTGGACTCTACGTGAAGCCGATGGAATTGTAAAAATTTTCCCATTTCTATTCCTTGATACAAAACCCCTAATTATTTATAAGTTGTATAAAACCGTAGAAGGTATCTTGATAGAATGTTTCTGCTAATAATGAGGTTTAATTTTTTAAATCTTTTTATTATTCAAATATATATATATATATATATATATATATATACATATGCATATATATATACATATATTTTAAAGATATATTTGAGGAAGTAGAGAGATTGTAGGTTTTTCTTTAAAAGTAAAATGTCTTGCATTAATAACTCAGAATTATTTAACTGTAATTTTGAAGGATTCTTCAAGTTATTTGTAAAGGTATGCGTTTGGAAGAAAACTTTGATTATGAAAAGATAGCTAAGGGTATCCCTGGTTTTGTTGGCGCAGATATCCAAGCTCTTGCTCGTGAAGCAGCTATGATTGCTATAGAAAGGTAAGTAGAATTTAATATTTAAAAATCAGGGCTATTTCTTTGTTGTTTATTTTGGATATAGCATTGTTTTTGAAAGTGTAGCCCATGTGTTTGTTCACCACAATTCTGGAATTTTCTGATTTGCAAAGTTTAGAATGTCCTAAATTTTGAAACATATTTCAAAGTGTCTTAATATATTTTTCCATTTTTTTCAAACAATAAAGTTATTGGTTTAGTTCAAAATTGGAAAATGCGTTTTCTTTTCTACTAAATACTTTTTACAATTACTTAGCTAGTATAGTGTGTCAAAAGTTGGTTTGAAATACAAGTATTTTAATAATTTTGAAGAATAATTTCTGTTTGAATCCTAGTATTATGCAAAAGTTGTGCTTAGATATAGTGAAAATTTTTGGGCTAAACCCACTACTGGCAGGTGTGATGTTAGTGCTATAGCATTAACAATTACTTGTGTTTTTAACAAATGCTAATAAATCTTCATTGGTTTACTTTTGTTAGGTGAATTTAGATTGTGAATTTTTGAAATTTTTAAGTTATAAACAAGTTTTTTTTTGCTGAATCTATCCAGAAAAACTTTATTTAGGCACAACTTAATTTTTCAATCTAGCAATAGTATGAGTTATAATAATTTCAACCTTGCTGGTTAAAAAATTTGTTGTACTCAGCACCTTATTCATAATTATTTGAATTGTCAATATCATTGATTACTAAAAAACTATGATTTGCATAACATTTATAAATGATAGTGGTTGAGTTTGAAGATAATTTTTTTCTCTAAGTATTATGTCACTGCACTCCATTTCATTACTGAATTGTTTGAAAATTATAATTCTAGGCAAATATTGTGTAAGTTTTATTCAAGATTTGCTGACAATTGAAATTTATGCTTAATTTTTTATTTACATCATGAATGGTTTTAATGGTCTTTTTCTTTTTTAGCACTTTCAAGTCAGAGGCCATTGTTAAAACACTGTTTCCTATAAAAACTTCACAAACACAGGTAATAATATCTTAATATGCCTGTATTTAAGGGTCACTATATTTTTTATTAATATGTTGTTTTTTTTTAAATTTGTATTTCTAAATCTAATGACTTTTTTTTTTTTTTTTTTTTTATTTGATATCAGTCATTGATAGCAAATAAATGTTCCAATTTCTGAGTTGGATTTAATAAAATAAATAAAAAATTTTTACCAGGAAAACCTTATAAATTTGGATCATATTGGAAAATTCTTTGAGTTACTGTTTATCCTGGGATACTTAATTACCTATTTGTATAATCAGTGTTAAAAATAACTCTTGTACCTGCAAATCTCAACTGACATTCTAACTTTGATGATTGATTGGCTCCCTTCAAATATCTTTTTTTAACTCATATGATGCAATTCATTGTGAATTATATATTATTGTATTATGATATTTGCGTATGGTTTCATCAAAGGACGTTCTTTGAAATTGCTCTAACCATGGACTACCTATTAAGGGTAACAATGTCATTTAAAGTAGTTGAAATGGCTTATATGTATCCTTATTGTAGTTAGAAAAATAATTTTGTTTTTTAAATCTAGGATGCTGAAAAATCTGAAACTGAAGGTTAGTTGATTAAGTATTTGATTTTTGTTGAAAAAAAAAATTAACTATTAAACAATTAAATAAATCCTCTAGGGTTTTCTTTATCAAAATTAGATTTGAGAGAAGGGGTTTTATATAAAAAAAAAACAGTACATCTTAAAACTCCTATATACCTGGAAGCTTATTTTGTATTGTGGGCTTAATTGATCGTTTGGTAATCAAAGAATTTTTAAGGTATTCTTTATAGAATTTGTTCCATTTTTCTTTGTTTTAAGATTTTCACAACGTATAAATTAGTGTTTGTTTTTGATTTTAGTGAAATTAAAATGAGCTTATGCTAATTAACATAAATTTAACATCACCCATTTTCTCTGTTTTCTCGGTAAATACTTTCTCTTTTTTTGAAAATATTACGATTACTAAATTTTGGCAATTTTATTCAGCCCAGTGTTTATAAGATCTGAAAAAATGATGATTTTAGCCTTAAAACATCATTTTTAGAGTTTTATTGAAATCTGTTTATAACTTTTAAAAAATTATGCATGGTATTGAGGGCATATTTTACCCCATTATGTTTAGGTAAATTTTTTTCAAGTGCTGTAGACCTTGTAATAAGGTGAGGGAAAATATTATTTTGTTTACTTAGTTTTATCATTACACATTTTTTTTTTTTATTCAATTTATTATAATTTAAGTTATGAAACTTTTAAATTATATGTTTTTTTGTTATAAACATGGAAAAAAGTTCATTTATTTTACAATAATCTAAATTTGTCTACATAGAAAAGTCATCTTGGTTGAGTGATCAACTTCCTTTGGATGAAGATAAGCTATCCCAATTATACCTCACCACTCAACACTTTGAGGTTAGTTTTAAAACTTTTAAGTTTGTTTTTTAGAAATTAAGTCATTAAATTTCAATTTTGTTTTTTAATTTTTTTACTTAAGTTTTGCATTTGGACAACTTTTGTCCTAGAGCAGAAAAGGGTTCTGATGAATATTAGAGTAAAAACATAACATTCAGTTGTGTATGCTTTTGATGGTTCTTGTGATCTACTATAACGTGAGGTATAAGTTTATCTTGGAAATTTGTTTTACCCATTTTAACCATTAAATTGTGGCAGGTTTACAACCTATATAATGCAGCTTGATCTTTTACAAGTGGAAGTTTATGCCTCTTGCAAAACTGCTTTCAATTTGATGGAATAGTGCAACATAGATGATGCATAACATAGCATTTGATGATGTTTTATTTTTTTTTCTTTTGTTTGGGTAGATGGCTCAAGATGTGAGTGTCCTATAAAGAGAAAAAATGATTCATCTAAATTAATCTCTTGTTATTGATAAATAGACCTAGCTTATCAGTCATTGGTTTTTTTTATTTTTTTGGGAAATATCAGTAAAGATCTCTGCTGTTATTGAAATGCATAAATTTCAATATTTTGATTTATGATTTATGTGATATTCAAATAAAAGGTTTTTAAAATGATTCTTTTAAAACAAATTCATTAAAATGTATATTTCAGCTCATTTCTCAGAGATTTCTTTCCTGTGATACTCAATAGCTTTATGGCCACCAGCATTTGTTGTTCTTCTCATAGTTTTGTTAATAGCTTGTTTTGTTTATTAATCAAAAAGTGGTACAGAAGGTAAGTTGTCTAACATTTCAACTAGTAATATACCCTTTTTACGCACTGTTTTCACTATTTCTACTATTAGAATTTTAGGCAAAAAGAATATGCTTCTGTTGCCTTCAACACCTATAAATCTAAAGCACTGAAGGTATTACTTATAAATAAGGTTTAAAAAAATTGCTATAAAAGTTTATCAACTTTTTTGAAAATTGGTTGCTGTTTATATCAGCTGATTTAATGCTTGAAATTTTTAACATGATAGGAAGCTATGCAACATGTTCAACCTTCTGCAAAACGCGAAGGTTTTGTAACTGTTCCTGATGTATCATGGAACGATATTGGTGCTCTTGAAGATATTAGAGAGGAGTTGACCATGGCTATCATGGTAAGGTTGTGTTTCATAATTATATCTATCATGTATAAAATTTTGTTTCTAAAATTTTAAATTCTAAAGCTTTAAATCTAAGGTTTGTCCCTTTTTTGAAGTATGTAAGCTTTGATTTTCAAAAGTTTCAGATATGATTAATATTTGAATTTCTTGCAAAAATTTGATAGGTTCTTTAAGTTTATCCAAGATAAACTGGAAGATAAAGATAAACTATACACACTGGAAGGACAAACAGGATGTATTTATGGTAAGCGCATGTGTTGAGGATGTTGTTATTAATGTAACAAGAGCAGGTAAACTTAAAGAGATACCGTTGGTTATCCATAAATACAACCAGATTATGGGAGGAGTGGATAAATGTGATTAAATGCTCACTTCATATGGAAAGAAAGCGTATAAAAAATGATACAAGAAATATTTTTACCATTTGATAAATATAGTCATTTTTAATTCTCACATCATATTTACTAAATTAGGTAATGCTCAATCTCAGCTGCAAGTTAGAGAAAAAATTGTTGAGAAAATCTTTGAACAATACCACACTTCTGATAGGGGGCCAAAAGCCACAGGTCACCCAAATGAAAACAAGAAGTTACCTTTGTCTGAGAAACACTTTCCAGGTTTGATCCCACCAAATGATATATATAAAAAAATCCATTTAGGAGAGGTTCAGTGTGCTCACAAAATAATATTAGAAAGGATACTAGATACCAATGTGATATTGGTTTATGTGCTGCACCATGTTATGGATTTTACCGCAAAAAAAAAATCTGATTTTTCTAAAGTTTTTGAATAAAGTAATTTTTATATGTGTATGTTTTCTGGTTTTTTTTTGACTGCATTTTCATATACATAGAAAAGAATCAGGCTATTTACACTTTAAAAAGAAATTTCATTTTTATCAAGAAAAATATATACAATTTTAAGCAATCATTCTTTAAAATAAATTCTCAGTTAAGGGTTTAAAAGTCCGCCACTCACATAAAGGTTTTGATAACATTATGGTTTGGCGAAGATCACAGTCTTGATACTTTAATGCAACAATAATTACAAATAATAAAACAAAAACAAAATCAATTTCACCTCTATGACAATTGCCCTTAAATAGATTTTATGCAGCTTACTGGAGACAAAATAAAGTCTCACTAGTATAATAAATGCTTTCCATAAACTTGTGAAAATGTGACAGACAACAGGTGTCTTCATTAAAACATTAAACGTTCAGGCGCTGGCTCTGTCATTGGTTATTATCGAAACAAGTTGATTGTTGTAATATCTTTTAAACCACTAGGGAAAATCAACTCTATTAGATTAAAAAGCCTTTCAGGCCAATTTTCTTGAGGCCCGTAAAACTTGACAATAGTTGCTGGGAAGTACAAGATATGTGCAGCTAGTTTAGCTAATATATATGTAAATGCATATATTTGATGATACATATACACTAATATTTACAATAGGTTTACATGGTTTTTTTGTGCCTGATTATTTATATCTGTATGTCCCAATTCTCTATAAAAGGCCTTTTTTACCCATTATTATCAAATCTCTTCCCTATATATTTTTTTCTTTTATTTTAAAATTCATAACAGTTATATTCTACAAATTTTTTAGATGTTATTTGTTTTAATTCCTAATTCTTAATGGTGTGGCATCAATGAGTGCAATTTATGTGTTAATTTGTAAATCAATTTTTATTAAATCTTCATGTCCTTTATTTTGTATGTCCTTATTTTGATAAGGACTTGTAAAAACATTATTTGCTGATCTCAAATATTTTTTATTTAAATTTTTTATTTTTTGTAGCCTATAAAAGTTATTAAAACAATAATTTAATCAATTAATATATTTATATAAACCAAAATCAATTCTAAAAATCAATATATAGGCTTTATATGTTTACACATGCCATTATAATCTAGTTAATTCCCAATTCATCAATAATTTTGAGAGAAATTGTCTTATTATTCCTTTAGGCACCTGTTCGTAACCCTAAAGAGTTTGAGTCTCTTGGTCTAGTAACCCCTCCTGGTATTCTCTTGGCAGGGCCACCAGGATGTGGAAAAACTCTTCTTGCAAAGGTAATGTATTTTTCAAGCTTTGACTTCTTTTCTTTTAACTATTTCATTCCTGAATTACTTTTCACTAATATTCATACTCTGCTAGAAGGATATTTGTTGCTAGGAATTGTATGATGTCTCAGTGTTAGATGTGTTATGTTGTGTGAAAGCAAGATATACGTAGTGAAACTGAAAGATCTTGATTTTTGGGTATAGAATGGCATAATAATAGTTAGGTGGATGTAAAACTATTAAAAATTTAGATGAGCTAAAAGTAAGCTTGTTCTTCATAAAATCAAAGATTTTATTTAGTTGGGTCTCTTGGAGAGAATTGAGGAGGGTAATTTTGTGAAAAAGTGTTAAGGTTTGGTTTTTTCATGATTAAGGCCCAGATATAGACAAGAAATACATGAAAAGTGGTAATTGAGTTTGAACCTAGCACAATGTAGATTAGGTTGGAAGACGGATATTAAATATTTTTCCCATGAAAAACAGGTTATGAATTGAGAATTATGATGAACTGTCATTTAGTGTTAAGAATGTTATTAAGAATTTGTTCCAATGCTAAAATGTAAAATTATTAATAATAATATTTTGTTGCTAAAGTGTTAGAAAAATTGTGTGATAGGTGCAGGTAAAATTGAGATATCAGAGTCAATGCCTATTAATTTAGCTGTTGGACTTCTTTTTGTGTTAGAATAATGTGCTATTTGATTTGTATTTATTTGTATTTGGTAAACTAATAAACAGGATTCTAAAGAGTCTATTTAATGTCATATAAACACAATCTAATAAATCGTACAGTTTTTTTTAATTATCTAGAGTTTTAGATAGAAAGGAATTTTAGATTAATTCATAAAAGGCAAGCCCTATCATTTTATTTTAGCCCTAAAACTGGAGACCTTAAAATTGATATGCTAGGAGAAAATTATGGAAGTTTTAACTTTACAACTAGTTTTATGTAAATGGCTTCTTGGTTTATAACAATTTTTTTTTCATCTTTCGTTTTTATTTCTAAAGCTTTGTAGTCAAAAGTCTAAACCTAAAGTTTGCCTCTTGGGATATGCAAATCTCATTTTTAGTAGCCTTGTGGTTTTGTTAGCTTTTGATTTGAAATAGCAAAAATATTTTTTCCAAGATTGTAGTTGAAAAAAAAAAATGTATTTCCCAAATCAAACTTTGGTAGCTCTAAACAAAGTTAGTAAGGAATGAAAATTTTTTGAATTCTTTGGTTAAAGTGTAAACTGTTTTCACAGGGCTGTCATATTCAGCTGAATTTTTCTAGGCTTTTTCTTTATTTCAGTGTATTGTGGTCATTTCGATAATTTCATTAGGCAAAGATCTGTGAACATTTTGTATTTAGTTTGAATGACCCTGCATGATATTAGCCTGGTTCTTTATCAAATTGATTATGGTTTTTCTTGATATGTTTTTTTTTTTCTTTTTTTTTTTTTTATCTAGGCTATTGCAAATGAAGCTGGTATTAATTTCATTTCAGTTAAAGGTCCTGAGCTACTAAATATGGTATGTATTTGGTCATGCAATGACAACTTAGTCAATTCACTCCAGGGATTGAATTAGGTGATTCGCGATCACGATTCGTAAACCGTTTTGAGATGTTAGAGAATTCATTCCTGAAAGTATGGCTATTTTTCAAAGTATATTTTTGTCAAGACTTTTGAACAGTTAAATTGTAACGAGTATGCTAAAAGAAACTCCCCTTTTGGAGTTGAAAACAACATTAAGTATAACCTTAAATATAATATTACAACATAACTGAAATTTTGCAGATTTTTGATATTTTTAGTTTGTCTTTTGATATTTTTGTTTGTCTTTTGATATTTTTGTTTGTCTTTTGTTGTAACCGTGGTAACAAATTAAATATGTGTATTTATAAATTTAGACTAATTTTCTTCCTTTATCTATAAAGTACTTTGGGTGTTATGATAACTATTTAATTGGCTTAAATCCAACTATTTTATCAGATTTATTACTTATAAGAAAGAACTTTCAAATAAAAAAAAGAAAAAGAAATCACCTCCTTACGAATTTAAAAAAAATACAGCAGATGATTTAATAACAACATATATATAATAGAAAGTATTATATACAAACTAGCACAGTTAATAAATTTGATTTTATTCTTGGCTAGTTCCTGGTTAATCTTTTGTTATTGAAATATATTTAAGTTATTTTATTAAGAAATAATCACATTCAAGCCTGTTAAATAATTGTTATGCATATTTAATGCCTATGTATCCAAGGTTATGACAAAAGTTAAACTACTAATATTAAGAGTGGAGAGAAGGGAAGGGAAGAGGAAGGAAGGAATTAAATAGTATGAGCCGTTTTCAAAAAGTTAATTCGATCCCTGCACTAGATATTTAATAAAATAATTTTATCAATTCTGTTAAAAAAAAAAAGAATCGCAATAAAGAGAAAATATGTTTTGAGAATTAAAGACATACTTCAAGATTTTTGGTTAGTCTAAAAAAACATTCTGTGTGTGAGGCAAACAATTATTCTCCAACGCCTAATACCCTTTTAAAAGATTTAACTTTGCTTAAAAAGCTGGTTGCCTTCTTTTTATATGTTGATAAGGCGAATATAATAAGTTGAATTGTGTTTGTTTTACTTCCTATTGAAATCCAAGATTTTCTAAAGGCAAAAGTGGCAAGGCAAGGAACAGAATGGAAGTAAAACAACCTAAAAATCTCCTGAAATGTTTGATAATATTCATTAAGCATTGTCTATTCCTTATTTTTTCCATTTTGCTAATTTTTAGCAAGATTAGTCATGTTAAATCATTGATTAAACATGTGACTTTTGCTAGTACTTGTCGTTTTATCAAATTTGTATTGTTATTTAAAAAAGTTATTATTTTCAGATCTTACGTTATTTAGAAATTAATTTGAAGATTTATTCTAATAGATCTTTTATTTTGTCAGTAAAAATTGTTATAAGGTAATATCAAGTGTTGTCATCTGTAGAAGTTCTGCAATTTAGTGTAAAACTTAGTTATAGTCATGGTAGGTAAAATTTACGCCATCATATATAGCAGTTAAAACTTACGCACGCCTATAATAATCAAGATGTGCCCTTCCTTGCAGTTTTGAATTCTGGACATTATAATTCAACTGTATGTCAGTGGTGTATCGTAAGGGTTTTGATAACTCGTCCTGTGGCCAGACGAGTGGGTTTCCTATTTATTAAATGTTCACTCGTCCGCACAGAAACTAGCTTATCCATGGCGTATTCTTAAGATCTAAAATATATCTAGTTTTCTTGGTTAACCATTAGGTTACCATTTTTAATAAATTTTTTATGCTGACTTAGCTATATAAACAAGTAGATATAAGCTTGATTTACACATAAAAAAACAAGAAGCTCTTAATAATGTACTGACTTCTTTTTTAAGATGAAGCCGTTAAAAACAAACTATGCTACATATACCTTAATAAGTTGTTTTGTTGTTTTTTAACTTCAACAAATAATTGGGTTGGTTTTTTGGTCCACATTTGGAGTGATTTGTGTCCATAAAACCTACTCGTTTTTATCGTGAACTTTCTGAGTTACTTTTACTAGTAGCATTTAGCAAAAAACTTTCTATGGATCTTTTAGGGTTGTAATCTCCAATCAAAACACTGTCAGTTTTTAAGCACATCTGCTTTGTTAAAATATCTTTGCCAAAGTCATGCTGCGGGCAAGAAGAAAATCAATAAATCCAAATTAGTTTCCAAATTCTGAGCTTCTTACTGACTTACCTTATTGTTCCCAAGAGGTTTGTTTACTAATGTTTTCACCGGTTTCATTATTTTCTTTTTTTTTGAGCAAGGTTTAAAGAAATTTACTGCCATTATACAATATTTGCAAGTAAAGTAAATAATCCTTTCACATAATCGATTTTAGAATATGATAACTTTGTTATCATGAACACCTTTTTATTTTAAACAATGCAATAGTTTTCATTTTAAAACACGTGTGCCGGAAATAAAACCTATGAGAACTTTTTAAAATTAACATAGAGCACCTGCAGAGGAATTGAAATAAACCCCAAATGTTTTAAAAATTACCCTGATGGATATGATTTAAAAAAATTTTCCTTGTTAAAGAGTTGGTGGGATTGAATATTTGATTAACTTTTTAACAACAATCAATATATTTCAGTTCTTTGCTAAATACAAGGATCAGGTCGCTATAATAATATAAATACACATTGCATGGAAATCAATCTTTACAAGTATCTTGGAGTAAAATTATATTCCACCCTGTCACTCAAACCACACTTTAACTAGACTTACTGTAAAGCTTCTGGTCAACTATGACTTCTTTATAGACTTCGTAATTCTACCATATTGTATACCTCCAAGTTGATCAACCAATCATACATCACACCAGTTTTGACATACTGTGCTACCACCACAAGTTTAAACCTCACTCAAACAAAACAAGTAAAATTAAAAGGGTTAACCAGAAGAACAGGTGCTTTCATCAAAGGTCAATCACATTATATATCCATTGAAATCCCTGAAATATATGATCTCATGAAAATATGTGCATGGATCTTGGTCAGCAAGTCGCTTTGTGGTGAATATGAATGTTTCAGTAATTATTTTACTCTAATGGATAACCATAGCTCAACACGTAATCGAGGGTGTATGCTTTGTGCACCAAAAATTATTTTAGAAAATTATGTTTAAAAAGATTTCATTTAGTTTTATGGGAACAAAAATAATTAATAGTCTGCCTTTATATGTTAGATCAAAGTGAAAAAGAATTTTCTACTATATTAAATCTTTTTTTGTGTTAAGTAATGCAAGATTAAGTTTTAATTTTTTTTTATACTTTTGTTTTTTATCTATTGAATTCAATTTTATAATATTTAATTTTAATTTTTAGCTGACATATTTTATTGTTATGATATGTAACAGGATGCTTATTTATCGCAGTCATTATATTTTGGGTGAAAAGATTTATACTGTAGAAATATTCAAAAATAATAATAATAGTGAGGAGATGTGGAACATCTTAATTTTTTTGAAAAAAAGACAGAACGATGTATTCCCTGGTGTTCTCGTACTCAAAATAATATGCATCTTCGTTGTATCATAATTTAGAATTCATATTTTGTTTGGTACATGCTCACACACAAGGTATTTTTTCATCGTCAGCAGGAATTAAAAAGGTAAATAAAAATTAAAATAAGAAATAGTTTCGAATTTTTTTTTCAAACAAACTTAATTTTGTCAGAGATTATTTTAATAAGTATTGCATTAAAGAATTTAGCTTTGTATAAAGAATTGTACAATCGCAGTTCTTGTAAATACGTCGCATACAATATGCGACGTATTTTTTTAAGATATTTTTTATTTATTTAATGAGATTTTGATATCTAGAATTGATATTGCATTTCTATGAATACTCTATTTCTCATAAACCATTAACTTCTTTATATAGCCTTTCTTAATAGAATATATTTGCAGATTTATATTTGTGGTTTAAGGATTTATTCACATTTATTCTAGCGTTTTTACTGAAGAAAAAAATCTGTTTTGATTTTTTACCAATCAATTAGTTATTCTTTAATACAGTGTAAAATAAAGTTTAATTTATATTATATAAGTTATATTTTTTCTTGTCAACAAAATAATTTTATTTAACTTATTAAACAATGTTTTTTTAAGGCCTGTGCTTGATATTTTCAGATTTATTTTTTCACATTTTCGGAAAGTGTCGGTGTTTTTACTTGGCTCGGAGGAGAAGTTGAAAAATAAATAAAAATTAGTATCGTAGTAAAAGTAAAACTTGTAGCTAAAGAGAAAATTACATTAAGGTATAAAAATTACATTCTATTTTTATTTTTACTTAGCTCTAATAAAGAAATTTTTCACTTGTCCTTGTCAGATGAGCGACTTTCATTTTTTATTTTTTTTACTCGTCCACAAAAATCCTTTCTCGTCCTGTACCGTCGGACAAGTCTTATGATACACTGCTGTATGTTGTTAACCTTGCCTAAAAAAACAGCTTGAAAGCAGTATTTCATATGGTTGAGAGAGACGAAAGATAAAACTGGTACCATTTTTTAGCCGAATATAAGTTTTTGTGGTTTTGTATGAACTTTTCAATATCTTTTAGTAGAGTTCCTTTTAAAATTGTCTAAATTTTCCAATTTTGTTACTTTGATGTATATTTTTTAGTATCGTAAACATGGAAATCTACACCTCTATCACAGGGCACCCGAAATTACTACCCAATTTGTAACCAACATGATGATGGAGTGTCGTGTAAAAATTACGCCAACATTCAAAATGATTTATATAATCTTACATGGTTGACTTGTATACTTTAAAAATATTTATCGTGGGTAATGTTATCAAAAGTATATTATAGTTTTCTATTCTGCTTATTATTCATAAAACAAGCAGAAAAGCTGGTGCTTTTAGAATAAATTATTCAAATTGAACTCACTGATAAATTAATTTTGATATGAAACACAAAGACTGCTTTGAATTGCTTTAGTCATTCACAAAATTTGTTCATTCAACCAAGTTAGTTAAACAAATTTACCTCCCTTTAGTTATATACCACTGATATGCAATGAGCAAAAACATTATCATAATAAATAGATAGTAAAAAAGTAAAGTTTGTGGAGAGGCCTGAAGTAGGTAACGGCCGAACAACGAGGAAGTCAATCCCCTTTTTTTTAACGCTAGACAAAGGAGATCTATTGCTGAGATGGAGCGCCACACCTACTCTCAGCTCCCTGTTACTTTACCGCGCAGATCAGATTACCTGATATTACGCTACTCACATGCTGAGTTGGTGAGGGTGGGTGTCGAACCCAGGACCTTGCGATCACCAGGCGAGCGCTCTACCAACTGAGCTATCTACCAACTGAGCTATCACAATAAATAGATGGTGATTGATATTTGATTGACGATTAAAGAATGTTTTTTATTTTGTTGTCAGGTAACAATACTTTCAGCGAGGAATCTCATCTATATTCTGCGAAAAGGCAAATGAGCATAACTTTGATTTTTTAAGGAATTTATTAACTCACACCTGTATCATCCTATCAGGACAGACACTGTGGGAAGATATTTTTCGAATAGCCATGTAATGGGAGTATAGCTGGATCAGATAGAGTTAATTATTAGCTGCAAAATACTCTTATGTAGATTTTCAAAATGGATCCTCATACTGTTTGAAGACCCCGTTTGAGCTACTGAAAAAGTTTCTTGGCCAGGATGACCTTCCAAATATGTTTTATCCTGATCATAAACATAACCCTGTTGGTGTCCCGATATTTAATAGCTGTATACATTGGGACTCAAATAAAATTTATCATGATTATTAATTGTGTAGCATACATGCTGAAATCAACATCCCAACTCCTGAAAAGGTAGGAAGAAGATGAAATGAGTAAAGCGAATGTCAAGTTTCAAGGTGGAATTCTGTTCGAAATATTGAAAAACATATGACATGTCGGAAGGAGCAATCAGGAATCGATTGCGAAAGATTACTATTGGCAAAGAACTAGTTTGTTCAGGTAGAAGGCCGACTGTATGCTGCTATGGTAACGCTCCTAACAAAATGTGCTGGTACGTTCTGCAAAGTTGGGTTCAACCCTTCCAAAGAAAAGGTCGGGGATCTTGTGAAGGACTATGTCACAGTAAACAACATTAAAAATCCCTTTAAGGACAATTGCCCAGGAAAGGACTGGATGGCTGCATTCAAGGCACGTAGTTCACTGCCATTAAAAACTGATATGATTTGTTTTGTGTGGAAAAGTGCAACTGCCAACCCGTTTATTATTTATAACTCTGAGGTCGTAGAACAGATTATTGACAAAAATAATCTTAAGTGCAGAATAAGTTTGACATCAAGTTGGTAGATTATTCGATAAATAACTTTGCCGAAAGGCTAGGCTGCAACAATGCAGCGTAAAGAAACAGCAGGGTTTGAAGCACTTCTGAGTTACTTACATAGTATGAAGCAAAGTTTTCTGTAATTGCATAAATTTTACCCGCTGTGACTATATGCATTTCTCTGAATAATTTCAATATTAAGGAATGTTCCTCTACAGCTTTCCTTGCATTGTTTTTCTTTTTTATTCATCCCCGATCCTTAGATCTAAGATTGCTGTCCATTTCTTTTAAATATAAATTTTTTAGACAGTACAGAAGAAGTGATCTGTAAACTGTTTTACTGTAATTAAATTAGACCTAAAGTATAATGCAAATGGTATTATGCTAAAAGAGTGAGCTGTGAAATTTCTTACCAAGAATAAACTGTTATCAAAAAGTTCTTTTTATAAAGCACTTATATTTTCTGTATGCATCATTCTTTATTATGTATTTATTTTTAAACCTGCTCTTTATAGATTCTGAATGGTTTTTTAGTATGTTGGTGAAAGTGAAAAAGCTGTGAGGCAAGTGTTTCAACGAGCAAGAAACTCAGCCCCGTGTGTTATATTCTTTGATGAAATTGATGCATTATGTCCCAAAAGATCTATGACAGGAGATGTAAGTGGTTTGTTTGAATGATTTATGGTAAATTAAAATGCTCTTCTAAATGTTAAAATTTAATCATATGAAAAATATTTATTGTTAGAATATATACATAGTTTTATGAAACTCAAATTAAAATTTAATACTTTGGATGTATAGCATTTGCCTTTGTATATTTTTAAAAGACCACCCCATAATCTCGGCGCGACCTATAATACAGTGATTTTCAGAATTTAAATTTAAAAAATTTTATCCTTTGGGCCTGTTATTGAGCTGGCTATTAAAAAAATATTTGAAAAATCTCTTATTATTTTATATATAGCTTTTAGTAAGCATTGATCATGACAACTAATTTGATACCTAAGTATATATAAATAATGAAATCAAAGATAGATTTTGAGGTAGGGACTTATAACCTTATACCTTAATACAGTATAACTGACCATAATACTTAGGATAATCTGTTTTTATTTTAAGCATTAATTATTAATTTTGCTGAAAAAATTAACTATATAAAAAACTCGAAGGTTTTAAAAAAAATGTCTAACATTGAAAATTTGTGCTTTTGAAGCCTTGCTTGAAAATCGCTATCATAATAGTCGAAAAAGTATTACAGAATCAGCACCCATTGATATACCAATGGTTTGAGGGAAATAAGTGTTTGATAATTGCAAAATGAAACTTAAAACAATTTCTTTGAGTCCTATTTAAAATGCATTTTCACCAAAAACTTCACAAATGCCACTAAAATCAATATATTTTTTCCATCAACAAATTTAACACAGGTTTTCTTAATATATAACTGAGAAAAATGAAATGTTGTTATGGACTTTGGTTTTTTAGGCCTGTTATAATTTGAGTTATGATATTATTTCCTTTATTATTATTTATGTTATTGGAAATTTAGTTACCTTATAAAGAGCATTCTTCAGATTTAATGAAGACAATTTTGTTATGATGTATTTTTGGGTATCTGGGAAATATTTATGTTTATCACCCAGGCAAATGCGAGCTCACGAGTAGTTAATCAGTTATTAACAGAGATGGATGGTCTGGAGTCTCGTAAACAGGTGTTTATAATGGGTGCTACCAATCGACCAGGTAAATAACGTTTTCCATTATTCAATTTATGATGTTATATTGATTAAATTTTAACAGAAATTCAAAAATTAATTTGATTTATCCTTTGGGATGAAGCATGGAACAATAAAATATTCAAAATATAAAAAAAAAAAAAGATGAACACTTGTATAACTTATACTAATATGTATACATATTATTTGCACTGTTAGTTTGTAATTTGTACTATATACTGCTATCTGTTAGATACAGCCTCTGTGTATACCACATTCCCATCAAATATTTGATCATCTCAGTGTTATGTAGGGTGTTTTAAAAGCTTGCTTTTTTATCAAACACATTTTTCATTAGGATAATTACATCTATATAATTTTAGTTCAAAGTTACTTTTGGTTTAGTCATTGGATACCTGCTTGCCTAATGTTAATTGTTGTATAAAAATATTTGTATTTGTGGTATTTCGTGTAAAGCATACCTTTTCATATTTACATCATTTTAATGGAAACCCCTTTCCCTTATATGACAAAAATGTAAACAAGACCACAGCTTTTCTTGTGATATCCCTGTCATCAATTTTTACTAATATTAGATATGTAAGCTTGTTTATTTTTTTTAATCAGTCTTACTGCAAAAGCCACTATTAGACAAGAATACAAACCATAAATGTATTGATTCATGTTTTATAAAAACATCTGCCTCTTAACAGAGATTGATTCTTTATTTTTTGTCTTTAATATAGTACATTGTCAGCATTAATGTTAGCATTATTTATATTTAAAACATTATCATTATGATCAAGTTTTGTTATAGAAAAGCTTAGTTTTGCTTTTAGCTCACAATGAAAAACTATACTTATAAAATAAATTTGAGCAAAAACTTCTTTTGAAAAGAATAAGAAAAGTTAAAAATGAAGTTCGATAAATTTAACCCTTAATGGGCGGTGCCCAAAGATATTCGGGCATACGATGTATTAAAATATACCGTTGCCAAAATTTTATCGGTAATCATGAACTTTTATTTTGAGTGCTATTTACAACCGGTAGACAACTTCTAAACGACTTAAGGCCAACTTTTTTGAGTTCTGCAATAAATTTTGTTTCAGAAAAATGCTGACATCAGTGTATTTAAAAGTAAAAAGTGGTGCTTCCAACGGTTAAAAACATTGAAAAAAAATATGGGTGCAAATACTTTCCAGCTTGGTTCCACATCAATTTCATCTGATTTAATTGTAAATGTTGATGAAATAATTTTGCAAGATGATAGTGTAATTGACCGAAACTGGGATGAGGATGTTGTAAATGGTTCATGTGAATTTTTTGGTTTTAAAGTCTCTGAAAACGAGGAAAATTTTTTTTCTTCAGATGATGATGATGTATCTTCTGTTCCTTCTTCAAATAATTCTAAAGGCATCATCCTGGTTTTAATATCAACAAATGCATAAATGAGGATACCAGTTGTGGGGACAATGCTCACCCATTACCTTTATTTACAGCCTTGTCAGGATCTGTTGTTGAAGATTTTTTAGATCTATTCCTAATAGAATTTTTATGTCTGTTTTTATTTTTATCTCTTGGACAATTGCACAGCTCAAATGAAACTTTTATATACATTCAATTCTTCCAAAAATATTTTGATGAGGTATGGTTTTTTTTTTTGAAGAGACAAAGGTATAAGCTAAAAATCAAGACCTCACTAAACTTCTACACTTGAATAGAACAAAATTTATGATTAATAGTGTACATTAGGAAAAAAATGCCTGGCATGTTAAGGGTTAATGTCTCATATTATCCTCCTACCAATCTTCCTCATTTTCAAAGACATTAACATCAAAATTTTCTCTTTCAATGTCACTACATTGCCAGTACTGCTGCTTCTTCCTGATGTTAAATGTTTATATTTTTTGAGTGGTGATTCATCTTCTGTTGCCGTTCAATTCACTCATCTCTTTTCGACACATTTAGCTGCTGCGTTATTTATCACTCAACACGTTCAGAAGCAGACCACAATTTGTATTTTTTTAGCATTACATTTTGCATGGTAATATTCTTTAAAGAGGTGCTACGCTCACTCACTATTGAAGTGAGTGTAGAAAATACCTGCTTTACAGGTGAATTTTACCCAAAAAGCGATGTTATCAAAGATACCATTTGACTTACATTAGGAAACTCTTTTTCCTGCGGGAAATAATGTTTCCATATTGTACGTATTTTTATGTCAGCTGATCATTTTTTAAAATGTTTATAATAAATACTTTTAGTAAGCACCGTTCCTTTGGCATTTTTTTCCATGTTAAACCCAGCTTTTTCTAACGGAACTTTAGAATGTTTATACGTATTCAATTGTTCAACACCATAATTTGCATCGTCACTTCAAAGGCTTGAATCTATAAAAATTCAAATTTTTTAGCCACCAAATTTTTATGAAGATAGAAATTGCCATTATAAGCATTTTTCGCATTCTTTTGAAAAGGAACAACATTCGAACTTAGTGTCAAGATGGAAAGATTGCAAAAAAAACATAGGACAATCTTCAAATATAATTTAAAAAAGAAGTGAAATATACAAAGTTGTATGTGAGCTGCAAATTGGAAAAAGACTTAATAGAAAAAATACTGACTTTAATCAAACCCAGGGTCGTAAATTTTTTTTTTGGCAATATTAAAAAACTAAAAACTTATAATAGCACCGCAAAAATTAATAAACCGTACGAGGCAATTTTTACGGTTTATGAATAAGCTTGCATGAGCAAATATGGATTCTTCATTTCTAGTGCAGATTTTGCACCAAATGGAGTTGACGTATGTAGCTCTTTTTAAAAACTCTGTTTTAAATCCCATTATATTTTCTTTTACCCATGAATTGAATGTAGATAATTTTAATTTATTACTCTCCGTCACGTTCAAAGAAGAAAATTCATGCAATTTTATAAATCAAACAGGACGGAGGAGAGTATTATAAACAAATCACTATTTTAAGATGATACAAGGCTCTCAATATTTCGAGCCTAGTCAAAGCGTTGATAAGCATGTGAGGCGTGCGACTGCAATCAAGGAGCGTTTTTCTCGGAGAAGACTGTAATAAAAAGATACATGTTTTCATGAACAAATAAATATGAATGCTCTGAAGGTGGGCTATTTTTTTGTCATTTTTGTTTTATTGTTTTAAAAAAATTTGATTTTTGTAATTAATGGTGAATTAATATTTGAATAAAATATATTGAAAATATTGTCTAAAGATCTGAAATTTTTTTTCTTTTTGTTGTTTTAACAATTAGCAGTTTTTAATATTTAGTAGGTATGCGATCTAGATTTATATGTTTCATATCACTTCTGATGATATAGTTGTTTTGAAGTTAAAATTTTGGGTTGTGTTTTTTATAAATTTTGTGAATAGTTTATTAAATTTGTGTTTTTGGTTGTAGATTGTTATATGTAATCAAATACCTTAGAATGTATTTCATTTACAAAAAAAATATGTACTGGCTTTCATTCTTTTGTAAGAAATTTAGTTTTTAGCTAACAAGTATTAGACCAAAAAATTTAACTGAGAAATATTGAGGGTTTCTATTTTTGTCTTAGGTATTTTGCTAATTTTCTTGAGGAATTTTTAAATAAAATATTTAAAGATATTGTAAAAGGTGGAAGTATTAACAATCTCTGCCATAAAGTTGATTTTATTATAATTTTATAAATTCTAAGCTATAAAAATAAATGTGTGATATTCTATGATATGTTTTATAGATGAAATTCCACCATACGTTTATTATTCTGATATAAAGACTTAGAGATTTATTTTCTTCTTTTTTTGTTAAAATGCGAATCAATAAAAATAAGTATCGTGAAGCAAATTTGTAGTAGTTAAAAATAACTATTATTAAGCATGTTTTCTTTATATATATCCTCAAAAAACAATAAATTCTGGTATTTAATTTTTTTTTGATTTAGATATGCTAGATGCAGCAATATTGCGCCCTGGTCGGTTGGATAAACTTATGTTTGTTGGTTTACCTTCACTTGCTGATCGGGAAAAGATATTGAATACTATCACTAAGGTCAGTTTTTGACCCTACATAAGGCCAACATTATCAGCATAGGCATCTGTATAATATCAGAAGGGTATAAGTTTTTCATTACTGGGGTCAAACTACTATAAAGATTATATTTTTAAAACTTTATTTTAGAATGGTTCAAAACCTGAACTGGCAAATGACATCACTATTGAAACAATATCGTCAGATTCAAGATGTGAGGGTTTCAGGTCATTGATTCATATTCTTATTGTTTATTTTTCTGTCAGTTACATAAAATGTTGTAACTTTTAAATTAAAACATCACAGTCAACATTTTGACTTATTCAAAGTAGTCCAGTTGAAATATCACAATATTTCAACTGGACTACTTTGAATAAGCTTTATGTTAGAAACGATGTAAGTTCTATAACTAATTAATCTGTAAAGGCAAGTCTGCTAAACTTGTAAATCTTTAAGAGGTTCTAGTATTATTAATCTTTGTCCTTGTATTCCTGGCGCAGTATTTAATCCTTAAAAACTAAGCAAATTTGCAGGAGCTGTTGACCTGAAGCTCAGATTTTGTATTATATAGGAAGTTCTTTCTCTATATTCATATTATTAAATGTGACAGTACCAAGAGATTTCTCTCAAGTCTTTCATAACGTTCTGTTTTTAGAAGTGGTTGTATTAAGACAATAATCATAGTAACTGATATCAAAGTAAGGAACAGTAAGCTATGGTCTGAATTTAATGAAGGCTAGGTAACTAAATTAATGTCTTATTGTAAGACATTAAATCTCTGATTTGACTGATAAATCTTAGCATTGTAAGTTTATAAATCATGAACTGTTTGGTCTTAATTCTAGTTGCCGATTATTTATTTTTAATTGTGTTAGTGTGTTATTTGAATTTATATTTGGTTTCAGTGGAGCAGATTTAAATGCATTAGTACGGGAGGCTTCTGTTGCAGCACTCAAAGAGTTTATGAAATCAGAAATTAGTCAAACTGCATGTAACACTCGTGCTAATGACCAAAATCCCATTCCACCTCTTTTAATTCCAGCACATGCCTCTAAAGAAATTTTTCATCAGCATAACACAATGGAGCAAAACAAAAAGATCCTAGTTGGTCGGTTACATTTCGAGATAGCTTTTAATAAAGTGAATCCGTCAGTATCATCATCTGTAAGTTTAATTTTTTTCAAAGATAATATTGGCTTTTGTTCCTTCTTTATTCATGGTTCCATAAAATTTCTATATTTAACTCACATTGTCTTAACCCTTTAACAGTCCTTGGGGTAATATTACGTCGACCGAAAATGGTACCGAAATGTCCGCGACGTAATATTATGTCGAGCGACTTACGGGCTGAAAATGTCCCTGACGTAATATT
>JAUZNK010026321.1:0-19665 GCA_035046665.1 Euphysa ruthae
GAAAAAAATGTTTTTCAGAAATTAATAAAAGCAAAATAATACAATTTTATTCAGTTTAATATCAGTTTTGTTACATGCTGTAGCAAAATTCAAAAAACTAGAACACTTGGTGAGTTTCGCAGACCTTGGATACATTAGCACTTTGAATGAATGGCTAAAAAAATAACTACATATTTAGAACATAACTGTACCGCAAGATCCTTCAAAAAAAAAAAACAAACTGATGAGAAATGCCTATAATTATTTATTAATATTTTTTTATTTATAAATATTTTATTTAATATTTAAAATTTTTATGTTTTCGGACTAAAATTTACTGAATATTTTAAAATTAGTTTTTAAGAAAAAATCTAATCCTAATCGCTTCCCTTTCCTTCCTCCCAACTCTCTTTGGCTTAAAATCTCGGAAAAAATAAACAGAAAAAACAAAATCTATTTCAAGAATGTCTGGACAAGAATAAAGCACTACACATAATCTGGATTAAATTTAAGATGTAAATTTAAGACATGAATTAAAATGTTTAACAACTATAAGCTGTAATAATATTGATAAAATGTATCCCTGTTTTATAAATTTTAACAATTTATTTAAAATGAGCTCTTTAGTAAGAAAATCATTGTTATAAAATCTGTCTTATATAGTTTTATTTTTTTACAACATCTGTTTAAAAAAAAATGTCACGTATTGTAACAAAATTGTCTCGTTTTTGAAACCTGCATATTTAATTGAAACTTAAGGTTTGTCTTGTATTTTTTTATTACTTTTTGCATCTTTCTCCTTTTATAATTATTTTATTTTTTGAGACACTTTTTTCTATCTTTCAGATAAATATTGCCTGTAAATTTTTTAAAAATGCGTGTTATTTGCGAGACGGATGATGGAAGACCTTGAGTTTATGTCTAGAGCTTTTTATCATACTTGGTTTTTTATCTTTAGTTTTCACTATCAGATCAAAGGTGGTGCACATAAAGATCACTTTTCTATTACTCCCACAACGGGTGAGATCAGAACAACTGGTGTATTTGACAGAGAATCTGTATCAAAATATCAGCTAAGTATAATTGCAGAAGATCAAAATGATGAATGCCACAAAGGTTTGATGACTTTATTTGTTAATGTATTTGATGAAGATGACAATACACCTAAATTCGAACATGATGTTTATTCTGTTGAACTTAGAGAAGACACGCCATTAGATCAATTTGTTGTTAAGGTAATTTAGTCTTTATTATTATCTCGCTACCATGAGACAAAGCAAAACAAAATTTTGACTTATAAAGTGTCAGTTGAACAGTAATAACAAGCTATTGAGCTATGATGTCAAAATTTACTGCTTTATTTTCACATTTCTCTGAAAAATGGAAATCTGAAGTTGACTTTTTATCTTTTATTGATTTTTTAAAAATTTTTGAAAATCTTTTCCAGGAAAATTCATATCTAAAACTATGTATTGAGTTACACTAGAATGAAGTTTAAATGAGATAAACTCCAGATTATTTTCTTTTTCCGAGATCTGAGGCAGATCCATATTGAAATTCGTTTTTTAATGCTACAACTTTTCAATTATTTTAAACTAAAAAATTTATTTTGATTTAATATAGTACAAAAAAAAAATAAAATAAAATTCATTCCTGGAAAATATTAGTATTTGTTTATTTTGTATATACACCTATTTCTTAAGAAGTAATGGTAATTTCATTGCATCTACTGGAGTTTATAGTCTTTTATGCAAATCTATCCAAATTTATCCGAAAGTTCCAAAAAATTCCAAGCAAGCACCAAATAAATAAGCGAGTAAAGTCAGCAAGGCAAGTAAGTTTTATCGTTTTACTGTTAGTATATTTCTTATATAAAATAGTAGAAAAATTTTTTTAACAAATAAAATTATTTAACTAATCATAAAGATAAATATTAATAAAGATAAATATTGATAATGATAAATATGAATATTAATATGCCGCATATTTTTTATTGCTACTAAACACACGATGTTAAATGTGCAATTAGATTCATATAAGCCAAATGTCTTTGGAAGCTTATCACATAACATTATATTATCAGGGTTCGAATTACTAAAATATAAACCTTTTTCTAGTTATAAATATTGAAAAAACTTACAACAGTTACACTCTGTTATCATTTGGTATTGAAAGATATTTAACATCAAAAAAAAAATTGTTGTTTGTCATTAATTTAGACATAATAACACAACTGTTTGTTTAAGTAAAATTTTAAATTATCATAATTATAATAATTATCATAATTATATAATTATGATATTTGAAAAAATCCTATTATTAATAATCTGCCATCTTCTTGTGTTGTCATGTATTACTTTAGTTTTAATGCGATTTATATGTTAGCTTTTTTCCTGGTTTCTTATTGTTATATGCTATTCCAGTACCCCCATGCCGTAGTGAAGAAGTAATTAAATATTGTTTAGGAACTGTACTTTGGCTTGGGACTGGTTTCTTTGAGAATAAGTAACTTTGTTGTAGCGCCAGGTGGTTACTACAATATGACTGTTTTGACGCGCCAATTAATGAAGGGGTCAGGTTGTAGGCAATGCTTATAAGCTTTTCTTAAAATTGAACTAAAAACAGTGCTTTTACATCAAAACAACAAAAAAATTACTGCCTGACAGATACAGATAAAATTTTTACATAAAGTTAATTTATCCCTGCATGTCGTCCCATTGAAGCATATTGTTTTTAAAGACAGGGCCTTTGGCGTTTTTGTGGCACTTTGAATGCTACAGTTTGCTGTGGCTCTGTATCCCATTAGGGAACTTGTGAAACACCCCCAAACTCTCAGGCATTCTGAGAAACATCCTTTAAATGTTTTTTTACATCAGCAGGATGTACAAACTGTTTACAAACATTCATTGAAATCCAGATTTTTTTAAAGATCTATAATTTTTTAAGATATTTTTTTTATTATTAAGTGAAAGATTGGTTCACTTTATTTTTAAAAACATTGTTTTTATCATCTCAAGCATTTTATTGAAAAATATTAAAAAGAAAACCAATATGTAAATGTCAAAGCTTTTTTAAATAAATTTTTTTTTATAAAGTTACATTCTTTTCTAAAAATTTAAAATTAAAAAACAAAAAAAAAAACAAAAAGAAAAGCTGCATCCTATTCTTAACTTTATTTTTAATTCTTCCAAAATGGATTTTAAATGTGAGGCCCTTGGCTATAAAATGAATCAAATTAATTGAAGTTTATATGCAGCTGTTTAAATGTTCACTTGCATTTGATGTTTATTATTATTCTAAATACCAGGTGACATCAGACCGAATCATAGAATAAACAATTAATAAATTATTTTAAACAGGTAAAAGCTTTTGATGAAGATATTGGTGTAAATGCAGAGCTCATCTATGAGATTTATGGTGCTAATGGCGATGTTGTTAAGATTGACGAAAAATCTGGAATAATCAAAACGAATAAAATATTTGATTATGAGAATGTTTCAAGCTACGAAATAAAGTTACGTGCAAAAGATAAAGGGATTTTATTAGATTATGGATACAGTACTCTGAATTTGAAACTCACTGATGTTAATGAGCCTCCAGTTTTTCAAAATTGCAAACAGATAGGTGAATGTAACTTTACGCTATATGAAAACGAACCAGTTGATACACCAGTTGGTATTCAGTTATCAGCTAAGGATCCAGATTTAGTTCAAAACTGTCAGCTAACTTATGATATTATCTCTCTTGATAAGCAATACTTTAAAATATCTCATGGTGTCATTAAAACAAAATCAGGCTTAAATAGGGAAAATAAAGATTTCTACATCTTAATTATTTCTGTCGCTGACTGTGCAGCTCCTCCAAAACTTGCTTATACTGAAATTACAGTCAAACTCCTTGATGTTAATGATAACTCACCTTTATTTGCTGACACAGAATTTAATTGTCCTGTTAAAGAAGACACTACTATCGGAACTTTGCTTTGCTCTTTAACTGCTACAGGTAAGAAAATAATGACCTTTTTATTATCATAAAAATACTTAACAAAAGTGATTAAGTGACTATAAAAAGCATGATGGCATTCATTATGTCTTCAAATTTTACATTTCTCAAAAACTTCTCATGACTGCTCTATTTTACAAATTTTATGCTCCTCAGATACTTCTCATTGACAGTTGCGTTTTTTTGAAAATTTTCTGAACCTCAGAAACCTTTCAAGGCCTGCTTTGATTTTGTACTGATTTTATGCTCCTCAGAGGTCTCTCGATGAATAATGTGTAAAGTAATTGTCGATTTCCCGAAATTGAGTTTATGCCTCTTGTTTTTAAATTTTATATCATTATGAATAATCACTGAAGACAGCAAGGTCCCTTGCTTTACTTAATTCTTTTTATTTTTGCAAAAGCAAAAAAGTAATCATAGCTAGCTTTGCAACTGGAGCTCAACAACGTGAAAAATTCTATAGTAAAGAAGGTTTTTTTTTTTTCCAAATTTTTTGGGCACAATTTTGGCCCAAATTTATGCCTAAATTCGTTCCTAAATTTATGCCTATTTTTTCTCACCTTCCCATTTCTTTATTAATAATATTTGAACAATATAGAATTATTCAATCTAGACAATATCATCTCACCTCCCCATTTCCTTAATAATAATATTTGCACAGTAAAGAATAATTCAATCGAGACAATAAGATATGATACCTTTGTTATTGCCAAATCAAAAGCAAATCAAAATTAATTTCAATACTGTCCACAGAGAATTTTATTTAAGCGTTTAAGCAAAAGAAAACATTCCATTCTAATGTAAGCATGAAATTGTTTTAATATTTAATTTTGTGCCTTTACAAAGGTGGGTATTGCATACTCTAAGTTAAATCTAAATTTGTTTTAAATTGAAATATATTTTTTAGTTAAAAACAATGTTTTTATTTATGTTTATATATTTATATTTATGTTTATATTATTTATGCGATATTGAAAGTAATAGCTGGTAGCGTAAGAAAATTTTTGGTTTGTTGAATTCTGTTAGGATTTTTTGCTATCATCAATTACCATTATACCATTTTTAACTTTGGCTTGCCAACAAGCTTGCCATGCGTTCATAAACCTTTCTTTATTGATTCTTGTTCTAGAAATATGTTGATATATTTTGTACCAAAACAAGGTTTTATGTTTATATTGCATTTTACCACATTCTTATTCATAAAATTTATTGTACAGTTTTAAATTAGCATGTAATAATTTTTTGTGTTTTAGTTTCTATGATTTATCATATTTTTATCTAACCTTTCTTTGTTATAGACAAAGATATTGGTGTAAATGCAGAAATAGTTTATTCAATACAAAGTTCAGATTTTGACGGGGTGGTTACTATTGATGCAGAAAAAGGAAAAATAACACTCAACAAATCACTAGATCGTGAAACAAAAGCAGTCGTCAACCTTGTTATTGCTGCAACAGATAAAGGAACTCCATCATTGACTTCAACAGCCAAATATAAAATGGTGGTCGTAGATGTGAATGATAACAATCCTGAACTGCTACCTTTGACATTGCATCTTGATGAAAACTGTGATATTGGTACGCGAGTAACAACTTTTTTTGCTGCTGACAAAGATGAAGGTAAAACGTTATGGATTTATTAGAGATATTAGTGTGACCCTGTGAAGTTAGAATTCACTTTCAGATCAGGAAATGTTGACCCCTTATTAGAAATCTTTCTTTATTATAGAAAGTCTGTATTTTGCCACTTCTATTGGTAAAAGATATTTAAAAATGCCAGCTGTTAATGTTTCAAAGTTAATGGTGGTTGATTCTTTCTTCTTAGATTTATTTTTTCATATTTAAAAGTTTTGATATTTTTGAAACAATTATTCTAGAGTTATTTGTTTTCACGCAGGTGAAATTAATGACTGCAATGCTTGTTAGAAGTCTTGGCTTCAAAACCGCTGCAGATCATTCAGTGTTTCTCCTTTTTGCTTATGATAGCATGTGTATATTTATATTGGTTCTCTAAAATTCATGTGAAACCATGGTTCAGGTACCAATTTAAACCTATGTTTCTTTTTTCACTACCAGTCTTCAGTGGAATGGATGTATCATTGCAACCTGACAATATCTGTTACATTTCACTTCGGTTTCACCTGGTGGTAAATTTTCAAAAGAAATCTGACATGTTCTAAGTACTATACAATTGGTTCGAGGTTATTTGTGCTTTTATAAGTACAACAATTTTATGAGTTTGATAAATTTGAGTATGAATCAACGTACGTATTTTCAACGTATTCCAAATATTTTATATAAAAAAAAAACTTTTTGAGGAAATCAAAAAGTTTATTGGTATAAAAGTCGGTTTTGAGAAAAATGGTACTTAAGAATAATATTAATAATTGGTTTTAAAATACTCTGGTTGAGAACACCTTTGAATAAAATTCAGATTGATTTAAGCATTACTGTTCCATTTAAACAGGTTTTCTATAAAATTCTAAATGATTTGAATCTTAAACTGATCATTCACTGTTTCCCTTAAAACATTTTTTTGCAATTGTTTTTTATTTAAAAAGGTTTTTGAATGGACTTTTTGGATTCAAATTAGTTTTTTGAGAAAAGAATAGATTTTCTAGATTTTTCGTCAGAAATATTGTTTGGATTAAAAGGTGCATTAAGTAAGGTTCTTGCCTATTAACAGCAGTTTTTGATATTACTGCTAACTGGTTATAATTTTAACAATTGCTTTTGTCAAAATTCTATTTTTCTAATTAATTGTTTTTAATTAATTAAGGATTTTGGACAGCTTTAAAGGATGATGCTTAATTTAATTTTTAAATTTACATGAAATTGCTAATTAATTAAAGTAAAACTGTTTGGAAGGGTCTTTTTTTTTGGATTACGCTTATTTATTTTTTTTTTCTAAAAAATTTATAATTTTTTTCTCTTTAATTTAATTTAATACTAGTTTGTCTTAATTTATATTTATAATATGTACTTGATAAAAAGTTTTATTATGACAAAAAAAAATTGTTTTTTAGGTCTGAATGCCATGGTTCGGTTCTCCATTGTTAATGGAAATTTTGGAAGTATTTTTACGGTTGATAATAATGGGAATTTGATTGCACAAAGGCAACCTGATCGTGAAGCAATTGATAGTTATTCCTTGGAAATAAAAGCGCATGATTTTGGATATCCATCTTTATCAAAATCTGCCGTCTTCACCATATTGATAAATGATCTCAATGATAATTACCCTATTTTTACAGAATCAAATTATTATACCACGGTTAAAGAAAATGTTGTTGCTGGAACTACGATTTTCGAGGTTAGTGTGAAATATTTGATTGCTCTGCAGAAGAATTTTTTAACCGTAGAGAATGAAAGGTTATTTATCAGTTTCAAATGGCGTTCTATAATTTAGGATGGACCATTACCTACTGAAAGAATGCGGGCTGATATGTCACATTTTTCGGCCGATTATTAATAATAGAATGAAACAAATAAACAAACAAAAGTCAATCTTTTTTCTTTATTTGTATAAATTAGCACATAATATTTACCACAAAACTCACTTTTAAATATTAATTCACTTCAAAATGACTGTTCTGGCTGTTTTTAGTAAATATATTTGTTACTGTTAACTTGTGTCTAGTAAGATATTTTCCGGAAAAACAAATGCTTCACTGGAGAAAAAAGGGTGGTGGCAAGCCATGCTTCAAACATACTTCTTAGTAAGATATGTTTGCCAAATTGAAACAGTGAAAACCAACAAAGATAAAAAGTATACGAAACTAATATTGTCAAAAATTTCAACTTTCATCTCCTACTTTTCAGAATGTCTACATACTCATATCCAGGTGTGTTTTGACACCTGTTAACCAGTTTGGGAGCACAAAAATTTGGCTAAAATGTTAAAATTTATCAACGTTTTCATAAGGTGCTTTTGAGTTTTATACTCATTGAAAAAGTAAGATTTTCAGGTTAACTTTCTATTTGAAGCTAATTAATTAAAACATAATTTGTCACAATATCAAGCTAAGTTAATGATTTTAAATTTTTACGTACCCAAACTCAAGCAAAACATGTGTCCCCAAACCAACTGTGGGTATGCCATTGATACCACTAATAACATATAGTTAATTAACACAACAAACCACATTAAACCTGCATGATTGTCAGTAATCAACAAGTTTATTGTTCTCCACCTTGATTTAAAAGAAACAACTTCATTTCTCTGACACTATCGGATAAATTTTTTTGTTTGTTGTTGTAAACGATATTAACAAAAATACTTGATGAAAACTTTCGACCCCAGTCAACATGTTCCAAACATGTGAATGTCTTGTAGGGTGCATATTGTTGAAGATTAAACTCTGTAACTGCTCTCACAAAAATACCTCCATGGCTTTAAAGAATTATTTTGTCAGTAAAGTCAAGAAAGGCAAATAAACTGAAAGTCAAATTCAACGGGGCTTGAAGAAGGAGCGGATAAGCCACCGCATGACAACAAATTGAGATAATTATTTGATGAGTGATCTTCAGTTTCTCGTAGGAACATATTTTAACAAAAACTACATTTAGTATGCTTTCTTAACTTTCTGGTAACATATCCATCTATAACATCTCATCACCACTATATAATGTAATTTAATGAATATCTGATTCAAATACACTTAATTACGCACATAATTTGTCTTCATTAAAGCGACTGTCAGCAGCTGGTGGCTCCTCCCAAAAGTTTTTATCTTCTTTTAATAATGATTTACAGTTTAAAATTCTTTATGAATTGATGACTTCTCGAAGACTCTCTAAAAAACTATTTCCATTCATTTGTCTATAATGAGAAAAGTGGTTTTTTATTGGATTGCTTTGCAGTTGCCGTGTTAACACATATTCATAACTTTCTGATAAAAGTTCATCAATGAGCATAGATTGAGCTCTAAATGTCATTATTAACACTTTCAAAGTTTGTTTTGTAAGAAAAAATGCTAGAGCTTCAGACCATGATGTTAACCATTTACAAAATTCTGGATAAAATTCCGTTTTTCCATCACCAACTTTAACAGCATTACTCAACTTGTTTGGACTAAAGCGTTGATTGGGATTAGCAATGGTCCACCATGTCAATATTGATTTTAAAATTGATGATAAGTCTATTCTTTTTTGGCATGTAACTTTGACATGCAGCATTAGTTGTCTTGTGGAAAATGTCTAATGCTAACTAAAGATTCTGTTTATTATTTCCAGGTTGTAAAGATTTTTATGTTAATTTATAAGCTGTTCTAAAAATTGCGTATTATAGATGTTGATCTTTGTCATATAATAAAATGCTTGTGTCAGCAACTGCAAAGATCGAAATGAGGGTTTGCAATTCGTAAAATGCGAAGAAATGTTTTTAAAAAATCGCAATTTTTACAAAGAATGTGAATCAAAAATAATAATTTTTACAATAATTTTTAATAATAATTATTAATTTTTATTTTTATTTTAAAATTAGAGAAAAGGGAACGAAAGATAGAGGTAGAAAGAAAAGCAATAATTCGCAACATTGAGGAAAGTTAAAATTTTGTTACCATCGTTTTATTCAGTTACTTTATCTTTTTGGTTCCACCTCGTGACTATAACAGCTTTGATCTGCCATGATGTTCTTTACACTTTCCACCAAGGCTTGCTTTCCACTTACTGATAATAACATAATTATGTACAACATATCAGCAGTTTTCCATTTGAAGCAGCAATTTTTAAAACATTTTACGAGGATACATATTAATAAAGTTTTATTTTTTCGATACACGTTCTAAATTCTAAAATTGTGGCGTAAATTTATCTTTTAGGTATAAATAAAAAATTAAGATTTTGTATTATACAAATTTCTTGTTTATTAACAACTTAATAAGGCAAAATTTTTAGACTTAGGTAAAAGTATTTTCTTGCTCTTTCCCACTTGTTGGAAATATAGGCACTGTACCGATAAATAATTGATCACTTTTTCCTGCCCCTATTACATAGGGACGGATTTATTTTCTCGCATCAGGAAGCGAGTGCTCTAAAGCCTGTGTGCTCAAAGTATGAATCTCTCAACTTTAGTTCTTTGATCTATTTACTTTTTTTTTTACCGATTTTTCTTTCGTTTTTTTCCTGGAAAAACACGAAAGAGAAATCACTCAGTATCTTGATAAACAACCAAAAAATCGATGTAGATGTAATTTGTAAACAATATACTATTGAAGACAAGTTTACAAAATAAAAAGATTTAATTTATTTTAAACTTTTAAATATCAATGATTTTTTAACTGCAAACAATTTAATTTCCATTTACTGTAAAAGCGTTTACAACAAAGCGTAAGGTCTGTTTACAACTAATGTATGTATTGATAAGACTTTTCAATTTCTTTATATCTAAAAAAAACACCGTATCGATTAAAACTATTCTTTAAAAAGTAGCCATTTGATCTCTTTGATCAGTATATTATGCAACAAAAAATCATGAAACATTTTTTTTAACTTCTGTGTAATCATTTTATTGAATCCGACAATCATTAATACAATGATACCTTTGTACAAATCACCTGATTTATCCCACAAAATTAGATTCCACCATTTTTTACACTTTTTTAGGTTCATTTCATTAACCATTAAAATGTAATCAGTATTTATTATATATCAGTATTTATTTATTATATTTCATCTAAAAATAAAAGAAACTTGGGGCTAATAAAAAAAAAACTTATATGCAATCAATATTTAGTACATGGAGATACTTCCTCGTTTAAGGAATTGGTAGCAAATCTGCCATATCAAGACTATGATGTGGTTCCAGAAAAAATTGAAACATTTAGGGACTCCACTTTGAAACAAAATCAAAGAATACAAAGGAACCAAAACAGGAAAAGGGAAATTGACAAAGAGAATTATCAATTCCATGAAAAATTTTTTAGGTATCGCAATTAGAAACAGTAAAAAAAAATCGTGTTCCATGAAGGAAACATTACATGTGATGTTGTGACACGTGATGCTGTGACGTGTGATGTTGTGACACTGCACCGACTACTATGACAAATAATATTGCTACCAGTTTTGCTCTTATACTGCAGATAGCTGGTGTAAAATTTAAAAGGACAAAATAGCTGGCAAAAAAAAATGCTAATAGCATTCCAATATGGATCAATACAATCGTCAAGCCCATTTTTGAAAATTTATCATCTGATTCATTATTGAACAAAGTGTTTACATGGTGAAACAAAAAATTCAACGATTGTTGAGTAATGTTAATTGGGTTAAATCTCCCAAAACTGTATTTGTGCATCACTCAGTCCTAGAACTTGGAGTTAATTCATTGGTAATTGAATATAATGAAGGTTGTACTGGAATAAGATAAGCATTTGATCATTTTGGCATCAACGGCTTTTGTGCGACAAATGCTTAATTTTCTTGTGACAAATTCCGAAATGCAAAGATAGCAAATAATTACACAGAAAGTGGGTTAGAGTTAATGAGGGAATTTGGGGATAAACTATGCTAATGCAGTTAAAATGACTGGAATTTTTGAAAAAAAAAAAATTTTTTTTACAAGATGGAGAGCAATTCCTATAAAAATTTATGAAATTATAACTTTTGTTGCTGAGATTGCTTTTTTTTATAGTATCAACCTTAAGGGTGCACTGATATTTTAATTCTAGTCTATCGTTCCACAAAGTGTGGCCCTATGTAAACATTATAAGCCCGCATATACACATGGATAAATCCGCCAAACTGGTAGTTAAACTGAATACGGATAATTAAACAAACAATATACAAATTGGGGAGACATTAAATTATAATATAAATTACTTTTGTTTACCAATAGATATTAGGTATGGCACCTAAAATTAATCAAAGAATTTTAAGGCGTATCAGGAAAATTCTGAAATTGTTTTTTCTGAGGAAAAAAATATATCTTTATCTAATAATGTTTTTGCTTCTGTCAGTGAATTCACACCACCTTGCTGTAGCTTTTTTCAAACGAGATAATGTTGGTAAAGGTAACCTTTAAAGTAGTAATCTGTAAGCTTGTTCAGATGAAGAAGAGAAGACTATCGAATAGTTTCAGGTGAATAGAGTGGACAACCTTTGGGTATTTTCTTTTTTGAAGTTTAGTATTTTTACCTTCTATAATATTTTTTTTTTCAAAATTGTTTATGGATAACAGTGAGTGTTTTGATGGCTTCCAGGCAGAACAGTGAATAAATTTTTTTCACTGTTCCAGTAATGCAGGTCTATCGAAAGAAAATATGAATATTGACAATTTTTCATTTTTTACACTTTCATACTTTCATACCCAGTTTTACAAACAAAACCACAATGTTCATTCACCATAAATGATATCAAACTTATAAAAATAACTTTGGGAAGACTAAACACACAACCACTCATAAGCCCACCATTTTTTAAAAACAAACCTGTAAGAAAAAGGCCGATAAATGTGACATATCAGGCCGTATTCTTTTAGCAGGCCGTTGGTCTGCCCTTGATTTGAGCCTATAAGCTTTTGTACCTTGAGCAAATAATATACCTGCCTTCTCGTCTGTAGAATATATGCATTGTAGCACATCGGTTCTTTGAGGTGTTTTATCATAAACGGAGATATGTCCATAAACCAACATTGTGTTTTTTTATCAGAATCATTTTATTGTGCTGAAATTTTGTGTCAAAAATTATTAGAATTGTTTGTTAGTGTATCAATTATATATTAAAATTTTATTTATTTACACATTTAAACATAAACATTCAAAATTTAGCATAATTTACAATAATTAACATTATTTTTGCTTTTCTGAAAAATTTATGTTTTAATTTCTCTAAATCTGTGTTGAAAAATACTTTAGGCTTCTCCGCCATTTTAAGATTTCAGCAAGTGCTAAAATTAAGTTTTTTTTTTAATAGTTTATTCAAAAAAAAACTTAAAACTATTCAAAAAAAGATTTTTGAATAGTTTTTCAACATTTTCTCAAAATAATTTTTATTATTTATTTTATTATTTTTTATTATTATTATTTTGATTATGCTAAAAAATGCATAAAATGATTTTTTTTTTTTTTTTGGAATCCATGTGTCAGCAAGTGCTTTAAAGCTACTCCTGTTTGTCTGTCCTTCAGTATTGTAATGCGTTTTTTCTCTCTAACTACTTTTCCGGAATATTTGCGCAAAGGTGTAAATTTGTAAATATAGAAAAATTACCTATTCAAATTTTTGAAAAAAACTTTCAGAAGTACGGGTTCAATCAATATATGATAAGAAAACTGCAAAAACCTGCGTTTTATGACTTTTCCAAAACTCACTCCAATAATGATCTTTGTTATATCATAAAATATTGTTTGTAATAAATTCAGCTCAGCCCCTGTGAAACACCATAATTTTAAGCTTAAAATCGACTTCGTGAAATTTCATCCAAATTTTTTTATCTTTTTTTCATATGTTTTTAAAGTAGTGGAAAGGAAAATAGGGGAAATGTTTTTTACTTAATACGAAACCAAATATTTTACCAAAAATTCTTTTTTGTATTTTTGAATATTTTTATTGGATTTATTTTTGCGTTTTGGCTGTTTTGAAAATGTTACCTAGCCAAGTTCACAGGGCCCAAAACATTTTCTTACTGAAAAAAAAGTATTTTTGAAATTTTTCTAAATATTTTTTAAAATTTTTATTTAAGTTGAAGAATTATTGATATAAGATTGTTGATATGCATTGTTGATATTGCCACTTGCCGAATATTCTTGTTTTCCTGGCCTGGGCCTGGAAACTCAAAATAACTTTTTCCACAAAAATATTTTCTCAGTCAACTGAAATTTTATATGGTGTTTGAAGTATTATTTGTTGAATATATTTTCTGGAATTTTTGATATTAGGCTTTAGAGCCATAGATTTTGAGTAGGTTTTTCTAGAGAGCATTAGTCATAACTGCATTTTTTAATCAAGTTTTTTACAATTTTATCATTATTTTCAGGTTGAAGCCTTTGATAAGGATATAGGTGCCAATAAAGAGATTGTTTACAGCATAGATAGTGGAAACATAGGAGATAGTTTCAAAATAGAACAAAGTGGTCAAATAACCTCAAATATTGAATTTGATATTTCTCTAATCGATATCTACCATATTGTTGTCAAGGCGACTGATAGAGGTTTTAGTTCTTTAAGTTCAACAGCTGTGGTGCATATTACGATATCAGGTTTGTATTTTTATTATGCTTAATGCTACAAACTTTTACTAAATTTTGAGGTATACAGGTAAAATATCAAATATCATGCTTGACATCATACATGCTTGATAACCTATAAAAAGAATTTATTGTAAAATGATATCTATGAAGGTTCAGTCGAATTTTTACTTTGAGTCTTTCTATCCGAACACCTTTAGTTATGCGTAAATTTTTTAATATTTTATTTTAGGTACATTATGATATTTCTGGTTATTTTCAGCATCGTTCAAAAAAAATTTTTTTTTATTTTTTTTTATTTTAATTAGTGTTTCCATTTTCTATCATTTTTTGGTTTTATGTCCCACTAGTTTACTTACATTTTTTTTTCTGCTGGAAATTTTTGTTTTATCTGAAATTTGAAGCAATTCTTTTTCAAATATACAGTTTTGATTTTGAGGAAATTATCTTGAATAACACTACTAAATAAGATAAGCCATTACAAATAGTCTATTTAATGGAAAAGCATGACTAATATAAATGTAAAAAAAACTATTGTTCAAAAAAATATATATACTATATTATTTATTTAAGGATTTCTTGAACAAACACGAAACAGCTAAAAAAAATTAAAAAAATGAAGAAAAGTTTCTTACTACCTGCACAAGATCTTACTGGGTCACTCGACTTGTCTCAGCTTTGCATATTATTCAATTTGGCCAATGATTTTTTGTGTTATTTTTGTCTTGATCTTTGATCCATGATGGTAATTTTGTTTAAGGTTTTATTAATTTAAGGTTTTCTTTATTGTTTTGATTAATTAGTACCTTAAATTAAAGAAAGGCTAATATTCTCTGGGATGGCCATTTGGATAGTAATAGGGCAGGATGTGGTTCAACATGTTGTAGGTGGTTGCATTTCACACAACTAGAACTGTTTTGTGTAAAGCAATTTTTAGACATCTATCGTTTTGATACATGGAGAGGTAATTATTAAAGGTGTTTGTTTAAATTTTGGTCATTAAATTCATTTAAGATGCAAATAATGTTACAGATTTATTATTTTTTAAGAAAATATTTCTTCAATATTAATAATAATATGTAATTATAATTATAATTGTCGTAAATTCAATTCCAAGACATTTGATTACTTACAATTTTTAGATTGTATGGTTATGGTTTGAATATAGGTTTACTTTACAAAAATTAGACTATTCAAGTTTTGCTTATTTATCTAAAAAGATTAGATTATAATATCTCATTAATATAATTTTTTGGATAAACTAACATAAAAAGTTTGGTAATCCTTAGACAAAAATAACGTTTCAGAAAAAAAAGGAATCAGAATGATTATATTCATCTTTTATACAAACACCAGTTCAGCGGCTTTTCTAGGATAGTTTACCGAATCTAATAATCTTCACAAAATTATTCAATTTTCGTGAAAATTAAACGAGTTCTGATCCACTGAAAAATTTTATGCTAAAGAAATCTTTACAGAGAATTTTCAAAAATCAAGACCCACGGTATGAATCACTTCAGATCACCCAAGTTTGATTTAAGAAACATAAGAAAGTAAGTGGATAATAAAATAAAATAAAAAATGAAAATGACATTTTATAGCTTTCTGTAAATTTTAAATTTCTTTTTTTATTTATTGATTAGGTTTTTTTAGATTCAAACGATTTCACTCCGTCATTATCAGGTCAGCCATACATTAAGGAACTTAATGAAAATGTGACAATTGGTACGCCGGTTTTCCAGGTTAATGCTACTGATGACGATAATGGCCCTAGTGGTGATCTTGTATTTTCATTAGAAAATATTCTCAATCTTCCCTTTCTCATACATTCAAAAACAGGTAATATTTTTTTTACTTGCTTGCTGTTTCTTTTTTCATAAAAATAAAGGGAATTCCTAGGAGTTGACTATTTTTGGTTTTGGTGTTCTATCGTAAAAAGTCATTAAATATTGTTTAAATACATGAGTCTGCGGTGTGTAAAGTCAATTTTGAGGGGTTTTTTTTTCAGAATATTTAAAACTCAGTTATGCTTAATTGCGGCATTTTTGAAAATAGATTAGAATAACAACTATTTACTTCAAAGAATGAATCCTAAAAATATCAATTTTAAAAATTATTGTGATACATAGCTTCTCCATATATAATTAAATTCATTTTTTTGGTAAAATATTAATATAATGTTAATATAAATATTAACATTAATACAATAATATAATATAAATATTAACATTCAGTCAAATAAATATATGTAATTGCCAATCAAATATGACCTCTGTTATTATTGATTTGAGAGAGCAAAAATCTTCAACAATGCCTAACTAGTTTTTCTCTTTAAAAAAATTATGTTGCGTTCTCAATTTCAAAATTTTGTTTAGGAGTTATTACCACCCGATACCCAATGGATTATGAAAGAACGCAGTCATATACTTTTAACGTGACAGTCAAAGATCTAGGATTGCCACAAAGAAATGTTACTTCAAAGATTATTGTAAATATTGTGGATTTAAATGATAATGCTCCAACATTAGGTATTATTTGTTAATTTTTAATTCTTGTGATGCAACCAATGGATTCTAAGAGTTTTGGTAAATTTAAAATAACTGTCTACCTGTTTGAACACATTTTTTCTGTTGTTTTGTGTAGTATGCTATTTATATGAAACAGATTTTCTAGAGGTTGTCATTGGAAGCATTGTTTAAGAATAGGGGTGTGCTTATCAGGCATTTTTCTGAAAATCTAAAGTTTTTGATTAACAGAAGACAACGATTTAGTTCAAGCCAAGAACAGCCGTAAAAAAGTAAACAACTGTTCAGTTAATATAAACCTGTCATTCTATTTAAAAATCGCCTTACAATATGTTTGTTTTATGTTGATGCGTACTAGATGGAGTTGCTAATAAAATCTTGTTTTTAAGGGATGCCTTTATTTAAGTTTAATAATTATTTTGTCATTAATTATATTTTAAAGCGAAACTTGATTTAAGACAGTTTTTTGAAAAAATCAGTCAATGATTTAAAATTCTCGTTTAGGCTGCAGTTTCATAATCTTTCAATCATCGCTATTCTATAATAATAATGTATAATAAATAATAAATAAATAAATAAATAATAATAATAATAATAAATAATGTCCTAGCTTTATGAAGAAATATCACAATACAATAATTTGTTAGTATGAACGCACATTCAATTTTGATTTATGTATTACAACAAATTCCAAACAGACAAATTTCGTTTTATAAAGAAAAAAGTGGTAAAATTTGAGTTTTAAGTATTTATAGCCTGTTCTATTAGGGATCATCAAAGGTTTCCGCTCTAAATAAATTAAAATGCATAAAAAGTGTAGCTATGCTAAAAGTAAACTGTTAAGGTTTCTTCAAATAATTATAGCCTACCATAATGTCTGCATATTTAAGTGAAAGAATATTAGTTTTAGATTAAGTGGAAAAAATCGCTTTTTAGCTGGAGGATTAATGTTATTAGCCGATAAAGTTCCAGCATATTTCGCTTAATAATTGATCTTATTTTTCTCCTCTTATTAAAAATGACCGGTTAATTAGATGGAAGCTAGTGCTTAAATTAAGCAAACATATGCTCTTTTTTTAGCCGTAAGTATGTAATTGAAATAGCCAGAAGGGAAACCTCTGATGGTCCTTTATTTAGTAACTAATTTAACGTGTGTTTTTTTTATGAGTGTAACTATTATTTTTAAATATTGCATTTTCTTGGATAGAGATTATTATTTTCATAGCTTGCTATTTCTTTCATTAATTAATCCTAAATATTTTAGATAATAACAGAGTGATTTTTGTCAATGAAAATGAAGTTTTATACAAGCCAATTCTCACTTTCATTGGGAATGACAAAGATAGTGGTATAAATGCTGAACTCGAGTATACACTTACGGCCGATAATACCCCTTTCAGTATTAGTAATAAATCGCAATTGATAATAATTCAAAAGCTTGATCGTGAAAATATCACTGAATATAGTTTGAAAGTTCGTGTTAATGATAAAGGTGTGCCGAAACAAACAATGGAGACTGTCTTGGTGGTTACTGTAATGGATGTGAATGATAACCAACCTCAATTTTCTCAGTCTAGCTATGAGTGCTCTGTATATGAGAACCTAGCATCAGGGACAGGGGTTTGCTTTGTTGATGCTACAGATGCTGACATTGGTGAAAATGCAAGGCTTTCATTTTCTTTGGAAGGGGATACGCGATTTAAAATTGATTCAGTAAGTGAAAATTTTGTAAAATCTCTTAAAAAGCATGTTGTACGTAATCCTTTGGTAACCTGTACAGACAGCCTTGTTAAAGATTTTTAGAAATAGATTTTAGTTTCAATATCTGAATTAATTTTAGACTTTGTCTGATCCCACTTGTGTTTGATGATTTGATGTCTGATTCTAATAAAAAATTTACCCTAAAGCTTTCCGTATTAAGGAGTAATAAAGTAGTACACACCTTACTCTATCCCTTCTGGTTTGATGTAAAAATAATTAAGTAGTAAGTCATAATGTAGTAAGAATTAAGAGGTAATTTTATATTTAAAAACTCCTGCTTAAAGAGCTTTTTAAGAAATATTTGATAGTTATATTATAAATGTCATATCGTTTTTATGAGAACTCAGAATGGTAAACATCGATTTATTATAAAGCCATGCGAATGACTCACTCTCTCAGAACTGTAAATTCTTTTTAAGTAAGCAAAGAATAACGTTGAAAATTATTACGCAATTGTTATTTTCTTGATACCAAGAAAGATATTTATTTTTATTATTATTTTAGATATTTATATTTATTTGAATATCAATCAAATTTAAAAAGTTTTAAATTCTTTACTACCACAAATTTTTTTACTCATATCTTTTTAAGTATTTTTGGAATTTGTTTATTTTGATCTTTCTCAATGTCAGTTAGATTCACATAAATTCACACATAAGAATGCATTGTCTAACAGTTACAGCTAAAAATAAAATAAGAAAGAAGATCCATAATAAATGAAATCAATGGCGCAGCAATCATAAATAATTAACAAATTTCGGTCTTTGAGTCAAATAAAAATAAAACTTAAAAATTCAGTATTTGTATTGCAGCTTAGTTTTCATGTTTAGAGTTCATGAATCAAATGTCATGGTTTTGCCTGCTCTAAAACTAATTTCATTACAAACTAAAACAAATGAAATATTTGGTTATGTCTGATTTCATGTTATATTTGAACACAAAAAGTTCACAAAGTAAGGCGATTCGTTACAACATCCATAAGCACAAGAAAGTAAAATAAGGATTTCACGCTATCACCAATTTACGAGTGTATTTCAGCATATATAAGTAAACTAAGTGAGGCGTAATATTATCACACACCTGTGTTTTTCTTATGCCAAAACCTTGGATGTCTATATATTGAAAATCAGTTCAGAATTAATGAGAAATTGATTAGAAAGGCTATCATAATCACCTATCTTGAAATGAAAAAATCTCAACAAGCATATGAAGCTGAAT
>JAUZNK010026332.1:8277-19662 GCA_035046665.1 Euphysa ruthae
TTATTACCATAAAAGGGCATCGGCAGCAATTTAAGTATAGATTTTAAAAAAAATGTATAAGAATCTTGTTATCTGATAGAAGAGTCAAACTTTTTCAACTAATATACGCCAAGGAAAATAGGAAATTTTAACACATTATGTTCTCACAGGTATTGCACTGAAGAGATTAGAATTTGGCTCTGTTTACATTGTAAGAAACTTTTCGAAAAGACATATATTTACTTAGATAGTCAGGTTAGTAACCGTTTTAAATCTTCAAAAAAGTGCATAATCTACCGTATTTTCGCCTTTTTGAAAGAGGTTCTAATCCAAGTTCTTGTTAAAATCTTTCCTTAGATGTCACCTCAGTAGCCCCAATATTTGCCAAACAAGCATTGTATTAAATTGGTTCAATTTTCCAGCAAAAGTGTTTTCGTTAGGTTTATCTAAGTTACGTCAACATAATCGAGATACGGGCATGTTTGTTTTTTTGTTTGCTTTAGACCCTGTCTAACTCAAATTATATATATTCAAAACCAAACTTAAAATCAAGTAAAGTACATGTGTTATGGAAATTTTTCTGGATTAATTTATTGAAAAAAAAGAATGTTTACTCTTGAGTGAAAAATGATCTCGGCAGACTGCTTAATAGGATCTAGGTTAAATGCGATTTTCCATTTATTTATCTTCTATTCAAAAAGTTAAAATTTAATGAGTCACAAGCCTTGGTCATATTTTCTAAAGCTCAGAATGTCGACGTGTCATCTACAAATATTTTTGGGTTACTTTATTTCCCTCTTAGAGGTCATTATAAATAAAAGTACCTCAAGAACAGATCCTTAGAGAAATACAGCTTTGATATCACTCCATTTGTTTGCGATCCGTTGAACAATTAGGTACCTGTCTATGCAAATGCTTTCCAATGCCCTAGCATTTTAATTTATATAAAATACCTTTGTGCGATACCATACCAAATGCCTTAAAGACATCACGAGTTTCTAAAGAGTCAGTACCGTAAAATTTGTAGTATATGTTCCGTGTTATGCTTTATAATTGTGATGCGGTCAAGTTACCAAACAAAATTTATGATTAGAATTTCGAGATAGTTTTGTTAAGATATTCGGATTAACTGTTGTAAAATAATATTTTCAAATGACACACCAAATAATGGTAGAATGTTTTTAGATCTAGTTTTTTAGTAGATTTTTTCTTTCTTTTTTTTTTTGGAAAGCATAAAAATTTTCTCGTTTCCGAATTTTAGGGTAGACACCAATTTGTAGACAGTGACTGTACTTTTATAGCATCGCCTTCAACTTTTATTATTTTTATCAAGATGTAAACCCAACCATAACATCTAAGTAGACAAAGCTCGTTGATAATTACCACAATAATATTTATTGATAATTACTCTGTCTAACCGAGTATTGGTTTTGAAGAATAACATTAAGTAATATTAACAGTGATAGTATTGAATAGAAAAATGATCATTAAAAAGTTGGTTTAAAAACAATAACCCACTAAAAGTGGTGGAATTTTAGGTATCTTCACTTGTCCTAAAGAGCCGCTTTTCAACAACTTTACGGAAATGATTAAATTTTTGTGGAGTAAATCAAAGCATGCAGGGCGTTTTACGCAAAATAGTTTAAATCTCATTCTTGATGCAGAGTGGGTCTTTATAATTATACATAACAACTGTGGTATTAAATTGTTTAAAATATGTCCAAGAGTATTGCATTTTGTAAGGTTACTTGTTCATCTACCTCAAGACTCAAAAAGCATTTTGTAAAGCGAAAGAAAGAATAGATCATTGGTTAAATGATGTATTTACTATATGATAAAACAATACCTCTGATTTAAAAGGAGTGGACAGGAAAGTTTTTAAATTGATTATAGCTTGTATTATTTTATGACGACTTATGTTGATTTTGGTAAATGTGATGGCTAACAAAAGTTAAATCTATGCAAGAAGAGTTCTGTGTTGTTTACTATTTTTGGATCATGGATAAAAAGAAAATTTATTGGTTGAAAATAAATTACCTGACTGTATACCAGAGCGATCAGAGTATTTGGTATGGTATTATCTTTTTCCCTTAAATCACTTTATTGTACTGACGGTAGATTGAGAAAGGTACCCCTCTTATTTGGTCAGCCCTTAAAATATGGTAGCCTTGAAGTTTTTTAATAAATAATTTTCATTTGAGTGAAAAGAGACCAAGGCTGCTGAGAAAGAAAAATTATTAATGTATACAAAATTGAGTTAAGTTTGCCTGATGTCACACGACATTGACATGTATCTATTTTGTCGGTACTTTGAAGAACCTCTTTTAAACAGGCTAGTTAGTGTAAAAATATGTGTATCCATACACGTTTTTTTTAGGTTTTTATGCGTCAAAAGTTTGTAAGAAACTACGTCAAAAACAGTTTATACCGAAATTATCTTAGCTATTTTATATGCTAAATGGTCTGTAAAGTACACGATAATGAAATTTCTTTTGAAACTTTGTGTTAAATTACCGGAATGTACCTAATAAAAAATAAACTTTAACATGAAAATTAATTTAAAAACATGTTCGAACCGATATAGTCCCCGGTCGAGATTTCGTTCAATGGCATCGGGTCCTTAGTTACTCTGAGGCGGAACTTTATTTGAAAAGGATAGACTGAGGTCAACTCAAAGGTTATTTATACAAATTGGACTTGTTTTCCTGATTATTGTAACTTCTATGTTTCTAAACCAGTTGTTATTAAAAAAAAAATGATGAAAATTTATCAAAATATGACTGAAATTTTTTTTTTATCTATGTTATTTCGTTTGCTACTTTTGTAAAAACTTTTGGTGTAGTCAATTCCTTATAAATGTTATGACAATGATTATTCAACTTAAAATCTGTTGTCTATTTAAAGATTTTTCTGCAAATTTTATTTAGTAAAAACTATTGCCTTACTTGGGTTAAAAGTTGAATTATGCTTGGAGCTACTTAATTCTTAGGAAGTCCAACTTTAATGTAGTTCTATGCTTATAAAAAGATTATATACATTTTATATTCTTTTAAACAAATATTTTATGAATTATAAACTATTGACAATTTACTTGTGTTTCTTAGTTTGTTTCTAGACCTATCAGTATGAGCTGTTTTCATGAAGTTAATTTCAACAAATATTATCTAATGATGACATGTGTTGCATATTGTATTGTGACGCGTGTACCCCACTTTAAGACTCTAGATTATGTTAACTTACATACATAAAATCTAAGCCAGGCCAGTTTTTATTCGATTCCCTATTAGTTGGTTCATTTCATTGCTAGTTTTGGCGTACTCAAGACAGAGTATTTCTTTTTGATTACATCCGTTTTATTTAATCTGTTCAAAAAAACCGGCTAACCGAACATTATTTAAAGTTGTTATGCTCCTTGGATGATAACAAGAGAAGTGCTATGAGCGTAAAAAAATAGTTTTATAAAACTTTCAGCAATTGCTGAGGTATCTGTTTATAAAAAAACCTATTGTAAGGCAAAATTTTTGCCACTGGAGCAGAAGCTTTTTTGACAAGTCTTTCTAAATTGAACACCCATTCTATTTTCAGTAATAATGAACATGAAGCAAAGGCTCATTTAATTGACGTTGTAGTAAAATTATTAGCAATGATTATTAATTCCAATAAATCCATTGATCATCAACAAGCATTCAGATGAGTAAAAACCTAAGTATTCTTGTAGCGTACGTACATAGGAGAAACACAAAAGATTTTTCTAAAAGCACCTAAAACCAATGAGAAAAATTTAAAAGGAAACTGGCTTTCATCGAAAACAACCGGATACTGGATATATTTTTTTAGATACTCGCGAATAAAAACCATAAGCAAAAACTAAAAGCTATGCATTGAAGCGCCGTAATGAGAAAAATGGCGTAGGATATTTGGTCAAAATTTCCGCAAACACCCGACAAAAAATTTTTATCCAAAGCAGCATTTTTTTTTAGTTTTTCTTTTCTGGTAATGATTTTCCGATAAATAACAGATAAAACTTTTTCTCATCATTACTATAATTTAAATCTTTCTTTTTTACATGCTTATTGTTTTGTTATTAAACCAATCAATAAGAAATTAGTTTTCTGAACCTTGAAGAAAGAAAAGAAGCACCAAAAACCTTTGCAAATTTTTTTTTTTCAACTTTAATTGTGAAAGAGTATATTATGTATTGGTTTGACTGTAGCTTTATTATCTCATTTGCAGAACATATTTTAGATAAAAATCTAACAACCCTTTTTAACGGTGTTGTTGGTTAGAATTTTTTAAATTAAAAATTTGAAAGACTGATAAAAAAACTTTTAGCCGTAAAAAAATTTAACCTTAGGCTTAGCAAAGCAAATTAGCATCAAAGAAACTATATTTTTTATTGTTTTTCTCAAAATTATTTCTTTGCAATATCTGATTTTCAAACAAATATATCAGAACAACGCAATTTCAAATTACACAAAAGACTTTTGAGTGAGTAATGAGCGTAGCTTGAGTAACCAACTGGCGTGGCGCGAGAAATTTTTCGATAAGGGATTAGCAATTTCTAGAAACTTAAAATTAACCTGCCTTTATTCTACCATTTTAGTTTAAGACATACTGCAGATTGAAACCCGCAAATTATATAATCTTAACCGATTGCTTTTTCAATATTTTTGAAGCGAAAACACTAGTATAAAATGATTAAACCTTCGTAAAGCTTATTAAAAAGAGAATATGTAAAATAACGTTGCATTATTTGTTAGTATAGCCGTAATATCATGTTATAATTGTGACGTCAACATTTGTAATTTTATTCAGCTCGTCAAAGTCTATTGGAATCCGAAATTAACGTTAGATTCAACTATGATTTGTTTATCATCCAGGGAATTCTTAATATTAAATTATTCAATTGAAAGTACGAATAAACTCGTAGTAAAACAAAAATTTCATTCACCATACATTTTAAAATACACCTGAAGCAGCAAAAAACGAAATTTTTTAGACTCGTTTATATATTGCAGCTAAAAACAGTATTATTCAATATTCAATTTACTACAGGTGAGCTTTGATAAATTAATTAATTCAAGAACGTTATGCAGTTTTATTTCGTTTCGAATTTTAAAAATAATTGACAGTCTTTATGATATTCCAGAGCGGATTTATATCCAACAGAATTAATCGATAAAGCTTTGTCAAGGTGGTATCCACATAATAATGATCCAACTGGGAATATGAAAAAAAATTTTCATGGCTTCATAGAGCACATAGTGAAATGCGTATATACGAATTCAACAGGGTTATAAGTTTGATACAACTTTTGGCACGAGCTCTATTTGCGCTAAAACTTTCAATAATATACTAGTATGATAATATTAAAAAAAGAAAAATAAATCATCACGCAATATTTTCTAATAAATTCATTCAATTTCCTCGATTTTACAACTGTCTACCAGGTTATTTTAAAAGATCAATTTTTATTTTTCTAATTCCAAATATCATTAATAGGAAACTTAATTTTCATAGACGATATGAAGTTTAAGTTTTACTATGATAATTTTAATTTATTTGGGTCTTCAAATTAGAGTGGATTTGCATTAAAGACAGGAAACAGATTTTGTCGAAATTTCATGTCTCAATTAGCAGCCGCTAAAAATAATGAGCGTGGAAAAGCTTTGAAAAAAAAATTTTCTCTTCTTCTGATTGATGAGTTAATGTATGTAATGAAATTCCAGCAAACGGTCTATAAGATCAGCTATAATTAGGATATTTTACTCCTTCTGACGACTCAAATTTGGAACGAACCTTGCAAGATTCTAGAATAACTCGTTTGCAAAAAAAAGAAGAAAACCTCAAATGCACTGAATGATTAGAAGGTATTTTAAAAGAATATGGCATTTTACCTAGATTTTGGTTTGTGCTTAAATTAAATTGGTGCTCATCAAGCATGTTCAAAGTTGATACTCTCGCTAGGAATTGAGCCCATATGCTGCGAGGTTAATCTCGAAAGGATGTTTTGTTTTACATAATATATCGCTCGCACTGGAGATGACACCTTCTTATATATTGCTTGTTTTTGAGATTGAGCGTAATCTTCGAGAACTTCCCGCAATTGGTTAGGTGAGACTCAAATCGAACTCGATTGTTAGAGATTGCTCCTCTTCTCTTCTTCGTGCGTACTGTACTTGATGTTTTTAATGAGCTCAATGTACTTAAGGTTCATAATGAGGTTTGTCTTTCGAAAATTGGGATAATACTTATCTGCATCTGAGCTTTTGCACAACACTTAGATTTTGTAAACGAAATATGATAAAAAGGAGCAACTCACAAATATCAGTTTTCCAAAAAAACATTTTGTGACAAAGTTTGTGGACATCCACTAATATTTTAACAGCCTTTGGACGACAACATTTATATAAACAGCTAGTTGACGCCAACCTATATTCCAACTGAAAATTAATAAATTTTTCTAACAATTTTTTGAAGCAGAATGAAGCAAAGGTTTAATTATGATTCCAACGGTTACATTTATAATTGCAACAGGTATTGTCATATGCAAAGCAGTCCAATAAAAGTCCAAAAGATAAAATTCACCAGGTAGACAGTCAGGTGGAAAATTCTAAACAAAACCTCTTTCACTTATCAATAACTTTGACTAAAAGCCGTCAAAATTCTTCCAGATTTTATCCAACAAACGAAAAAAAATAACTTTAAATATCGTCATATCTTGTGTCAGTGGCAAGAAATCGATCACAGCTATTACTAACAAAAATTTGCGCAATGTATTTGCCGTGCATTGAGAAAGTGTAATATAATTATATCCGAGATAATTTGTCATATTGAAATTTCAGTAACTGATTTACCTTAGTTAATGCTAAATCAAGCAATTCCAATCTCTAGATCATATTTCAGTCTGCGACTCATGAACACTGACAAGAAAAAGAAGCTTTGGGTTGGAAAGATCTTAACAGAACGAACAACCAACGGCGAATACAATTTACTCATCAAAGATCTAAAACTTTTTGACCATGAATATATTTTTTAAATATTTTCGCAAGACTCCAAGCAAATTTGAAGATCTTCTGGGAATGGTACCACCGTTGATACAAAGGCGATCGGAAATACGAAACCCTATATGTCCATCGGAGAGACTTTGTGTTACTCTTTGCCATTTAGTTACAGGAAATTCGTACATTTGTATATTACAACAATATTTTGAATAAGCCCAACAACGGTTGGTCGTATTATTAAAGAAACATGCTGCGTAATTTGGAACTCATCGTTGTAAAACGGTTATTTAAAATCGCCGACTTCGGAAATAGAATGGGTTAAAATTTCCGATGACTTTAAATGAAAATAGAAATAACCTAATTTTTTGGAGGGGTGGGGTGGGGGGAGGGTAAGTAGACGGGAAATATGTTGTAATGCAGGCCCCGCCACTATCTGGATAAACATTATAATTACAATGGTACACATAACATTGTTCTGATGACAGTGGTAAATGCCAGTTATGAATTTATAATGATGGATATTGAAAATGCTGGACATAAAAGTGATGGCGGTGTCTTGTAATTTAGGGTATGCTATGATGCAGATTATAATTTAATGTATGCTATATTGAACAATAAACTTAATCTACCTAAAGATACTAAAATCGATTCGTTAGAAGACTTTTTTCCATATGTGCTTGTTGGCGATGAGGTTAGGGTTAGACCATCTATCTCAGCGAGCAAATAATTACTTATATTTCAAAGATCTGACCTCTGGTTATCACTTGCTCAAAAATCGCTGTATGGAAATTGGCCTATAAAGCAAAACCTATACGGATGCCTGGTGTCCTTGCATCATCTTTGAAAAATAGCTATAAGAAATTTACAGTAGTGTACTCTAGCCCTTAAGCTGCGAGTTTTTATCGACGTTTTCATTATAGTTATTTTCTGTTAATTTATCAGGAGATTAGACAAGGCATGTTGCGTGCTTTCTGAACCAACAAAAAAACTTTGAAAATTGGTTTAAAAGAAATTACTATGTTGGTTGAATATAAAAAGTTCACAAAACTTCTGAAAATTTAATAATAGATTGATGGGACGATAATTCTGATTCAGTCTATCATTTTTCTTACTAGCAAAGAAAATTTAGAGTAAAGTGGATAGATCATGATGAGATGATAGAAAGATAGATGAGAGAAATCGAGAATATGCGATGAAGTTAATCGAGGTTCAAGTAACTTTCAGACCTCTTTGAAAATTCGTGTCCACTTATTAATTCCTGCGAGCTCCAAAAATTCATGAGACTAACTTCGATCTTCCCCGAAGAACCATCTGTTCTGATTAAAAATAGATTCACAGTGGGGACCAGAAGAGGGTGGATCGTAAAACTACTGATGTATTTGTAATCAAAATCTTATTCTAAAAATATAAATACTAGCTTTTTATTATTTGAAATATTTAACTTGCCCGCAGGTATATGATATAAGAACTATTAAACTATTCGTATATTCTTACATCTACAATCATGGCCATATGAGACTTTTATGAAATTTTAGCACAAATTCGCATTTTGATGCATGTTGTGAAAGTGATTTTTTTTTTTTTTTCACTTTTCATTTTCATCCCTTAGATACAGCAGAGAAATTCTTTATTATATATATTTTTTTTTATTTCCTAAGCCTATGAGTCTATTAAACAAAAGACAGACCTAAATTTGTATATACCAAGGTCGGTGTTTACATACTTTGAAATACTTGTTGTGGTATTTTTTTTTTTTTTTTTTTTTTAATTAACAAGGTGTCCTAATGGCGTATAAGTCAAACAGAGGAGGAACAGTTAAAAAATTTCTTCAATATTTTAAACTTTATAATTTAAAAAAAACAAGAGTTCAAGCTTTTCGGAAATGTTTTTATACTTCAAAATTTTATTTCTCAAAATGTTTTCGAATGAGTTGCTTTTTATACTATGTTTTAAAAATAGAACACTGCGTGTAATACTACAGAAAGCTTCAAAAATCATATTTTATGCATTTTTCTATTTTCTTCTTTTATAATATCTTTTACAAAATTATGATCCAAAAAAAAAATTTTTCGGGCAAAAAAAGGTCAAATTTGGTTCGCTTTGTAAAACAAAAAGTAGCTATCAAAAATAATCAATAACTATCAAATTTTCAGAGTAAATTTCCGTCCTTTTTTTTTTCGTTTTTTTTTTTTCGTTTTTTTTTTCAGATTTTTCCAAAAATTTTAAATATTTGATTTTTTTTTTATTTAAAATTCGAAATTAGTCTAGGAGAGCAAGACAAAAAATACGTGTTTGAGGCAGCAAATCTAACGGTCTATCAAAATGATGCAAAAAGTTAATAACTTATTCAATATTACAAGTTATAAGTGGAAAAAAGTGGGTATAAATCACGGATATAAATATGGAAATTATTTATCAAGTAGTATCTATTTAGAGAGAGTGAGTGAGGCGTATCATCTTCCTCCAAATTTGACTGAATTTTTAATGCGCCTTGACACCATATTTACGTTCTCCAATGACACAAAATAAAGTTTTAAATATATTAAAATACATGAAGGTACATATAAAATAGAGAAAACTGTTACTATAGGAATGAAGCATGTGTAACTGGAGAGATATATACAATAAAATAAAATATAACTGTTTCAGGCTGAATGATAAATATAATTTTATATTCTATTTCTTGTGTTTTCATCGTATATATAATAACATTAAATGATATAACAAACTATGAAGTTGACAATTAATTATAACAAAAAAAAAAAACCAAATATGCCTTTATAAAAATTCTTTTTATAAGTGATGTTTTTGACGAGGTACTTACATATCAGGTTTGCAAATGTAAAACGTTCGTTAACGTATATTGACTCAAGCGGTAAATAATTAATTTCTCAGCAGTTGGAAGGTTTTAAATCTCATGTATACTCATGGTTATTTTAATTTTATGTTTTATCTTATTAGCAATGGGCGTTTCTTAAAAAACAATGCATTTCTTGCGTAGAATCTACAAATCTATTAACGAAAAGAAGAAAAGAAAAGATTTCGAACACCAATTGTTAAAAGATACGAGCGATTATTTCAATTCAGGATTAGTGTTTATAAAAAGATGCGAATGCACGCATAATTCAACAGAAACTTTGCATTTTAAGCGTAATCACTCGTCAAAGCGCAACTTGCGCCGTGTGAGCAATATTAGTGTAATGTGTATGGATGACCACCCAACTAGAAGGCGTAACGCAGTTTGTGAACTTGAAGAAGATGAAAGATCTGGACTAAGTATGGTATTAAAAGGTTTTGTACAGGCTAAAAGATTAGAAGAAATCGGGTTTCTCTAAATGGTATTTTTGGAGACAAAATTTTTATTTTTAATATCATCGAAAAGACTTAAAAATTTTTTTTATAGAGGAAAATCTTGCATGTATATTCTTGAATTTCCAAACATAAACTAAAGCAAACTTTTCACAAAAAAAAATTCGTTTGATTTAGCGCCTAAGTTTAATAATAATAAGCCTTTTTTTATGTTTTGCATGAAATATCACGATAGTTATATACCAGATGAAACTCCTGGCGCAACTTTTCGTGGAATAATATCAACCCTAGCGGCTTTATTTCATAGATAAAAATAGGACTGCAAATCTTAATACAGCACACATTCCAGAGTAGGCACAACTTTCATGGTTAAATTCCCGATCGCTGAGGTTAAAACATTTTTAAAATATGGTCATACTTTTAGATCTTATCACACCGAATTTTTATCGGTTTTAAAGCGGGTTTTCTTCGTTTTTCTTGGATAGCCATTTTTCTTAATGCTAGAAATTTAGTTAAAATTTTACGTGGTATTGATTATGTTACGAAAAATTACCTAAACGGATGAAGTTGTCTGAGTAAAATAATAACCCCGAAGAATAGCTGTAGCTACTCTTTCTTTGAAATATTCGGATGCTTTTAACGAATAGACATGAATTTTTTTTTTTTTTTTTTATTGTTATACGAGTTAATCTTTTGTAAATATATAAAACTATATATTTTTTATTATAAATTTTAGAAAATATCTCCAGGTTTTTGTTTTGGAAGATAGATTGCCTTACTTTCTGGATAACTTTTTGTTTACGTTTGCAATTTTAATACTTTGGAATAATCTGCTCACTTTAGCCAAGAAAATTATAAACATGCGCATCTTAACAGAAATTGTTACAAGAAAATCTACAATGAGCACAAAACAATCAAAGTAATCTATAGTTTTTGAAATAAAAAAAAGTTTTGAAATGAACATTAAAAGAGCTAAATACCAAGCCTTTATTTGGAAACAGTTAACAGTGGCTATGTTTGAACCTAATTTCTGTATAAAGGAAAATGTAGATGTTGCAGTCGATTAGGCAACAAATCCAACAGGGGACATACA
>JAUZNK010026343.1:0-19659 GCA_035046665.1 Euphysa ruthae
ATATATAGGTGTTTGCTTACGATTGTAACGCTAATATAAATAGAGGGGAGGGGCATATATACGGATGAAATATAATTTATTTTAGCATTTTTTTCTAAAGAAAAAAAATTGTGTTGATTTTCTATCAATCTATATACCTAAGTTACGCTTTAAGTATATTAAAGACACTTTTATCCTACTTCTAACAGAAGTATTCTAACAGAACTAAACGACAAAATATTTATCTCAATAAGATGATAAAAACTTGCTTATAATAATCAATGAACAAATATTCAGTCTTTTAGCGAAATTAAAATGCTCAAGTGATCTTTTTTTCGTGTCAGCAAAATCGTCTTTTTTAACTTATTAAACAAAGCTTTTTTGTTTTCATAACACTTTTATTTTAATCTTGGTAATGTGGTTACCAAGTCCAATTCTTCTGAACTGTGAAAACAAATCATACTTCTGAGAAATGAGCAGTAACTTTAAATATAAATATTTTATAATAAAATTTTTTTAAGCCTGTGGACAAGAGCTAATTATTCAACAACAAAATGAGTATGTTCAAATCATTACAGTCCCGGTGTTTAAAAATTACTTAAAAGATCAACTGAATTATAAAATTTTAAAAGTACATAAAAGCCTTAAAAGATAAAAATGGTAATAAAAAAAAATATTACAGTGTGGAAGTTTAAGTTGATTTCTCAAGCATATCTTTCTGATAAGATTATAAGGTAATATTTTAATTCCTTTTTTTTCTTCTTTAAAATATTACAGCTGTAAATGACATGATTGTAAATTATACATCAAAATAACAAAGAGATTATGTTGCAATCTTTGAGGTTTTGAAAGGACTGATGGTTAATTAATTAGGTTAAACCAACGGCTCCTTATGATAATCATAGTTGTAGGCCAATGGGTCAATTGTTATACCGTCTGTGAATGGTGAATGCAACCAAATACGCACGTTTTATGTGTAATAAAATGCTTGTTGATATTGGTGGTAATTTTTCAAGATCTAATTGCTTTGACTTCTTGTAATATATTTTTTGGCTTAGTTTGTCAAAGGTTGTCAAAGTTTCGTACTAGTTCATCATGCTAAGAGTTGTTCAGAAATCTTTGTCATCTCGTCATCAGTCTCACGTTTACTGAATGTAACCAAATTATCAATGCTCCTCTCCAAAGCAACCTTCAATGCTGCAGAATTTGTGCTGACTTTACTTGTGGTATCGCATCCATTAAAAGAGAAAAACCAATTCAGTCTGTATAATTTTACTATGCACGTTCCCCTACCTCACAACTTCAGTGATTTTTCCTTGTATTAAAACTTATAACAAACATAACAATGTTAAAAACACCCTGCAATTTTGCTGTTTTTGAGGACAACGTCATCTTAGTATTAAAAAGGTGAAGAAGTGCTAAAGACAATGATGCGTAATTGACAGAAAATATAATTTGAAATAACCTGTTAAAGCATGGACTGCTGGTGAAATATCAACTACATTAGAGTCTAATTTCAATGCTAATTGATGAACAGGAAATACCACATTCTTTCACTTGCAAGTTCTGACATAGGAGATTTCAGTCTCCCATCTGTAGAAGGAAGTGACAGCAATTTTATAAGATTGGAGGTTTTCCACATCAAACTTTCCTATCCTTGCATAATTGACAGTGCAAAAAAATCAATGGTGTCTTTCTTCACGTCAAGTGTTCTAGTTTTTCTTTGTTCACTGAAAATTTTAACTTGCTTTTGGTATTATACCAAACATTTTAATTCTTCTTTCTTCTTTAAAATTGTCATACTTTTCTTTTCCCTTTACAAGGCAACTCAAATAGAATTATGGTGTTTAATCGTCAAGTGTAGCACCAGTTGAAAGGTTTTTTATCAGTACCTTTTTCACGTTAAAAAGGTTAACTCTCAGCCATAAAGGAAGTCATCTGTGTAACACAACTTTTCTCAGTTTCTGTTCGTTTTTGTGAAAGTTCACTATGTAAAGAATATTCATCTTCATTAATATAACTAGATATGTCACACAACAGACTGGTGTAATTTGATTTTTTGTGTTTAGCCAAATTCCATTTACACAGCTTCTTTTTTGCGTGTAATGCAAGTACAACAAACCAGCTTTTAGCTGGTTTGTTGTACTTGCATTCAAGCGCTTGATCCATCAGAACAGTGCTTGCATTTCTTTCTGATGATTTTACTGCAAAGTTTCCTTGCGTAAGTGATTGATGAATCAATGGGTAGGTTGTTTTTAAACTCAAACAGTCTTCAAAGTACAGCGGAAGCCATCGCTTGTAGTTTGTTTTGTCAAAAGCAAACACCAGTGGTAACGCACGCTGCATAGCAGAAAGATGTAATTGCCAGTTTCCTTCTCTATGAGATCGGGTAAGATCTTACAAAACTGGAAAAATTCTGGCATAAAGCCATTCCAGTAAATAAACTGATTTCTTTTGGTTCTTCTATTTTCTCTAAACTCAGCAAAGCCAGGGTTTGTAAATTTGTTTGCAAGCTTCTCCCATTTTGTTTTTGTTGATGCAATATTTTCTTCTTTCATCGATTGGCTAACACTTTGCACACAGTGTTTTGAATGTGTTTGTTGCTTCAAGTATGAATTGGTGAAACAGCAGGCTATGTAAAGCTTCCGCCAGTATACCCATACCACGTATTCTAGCGAAAATAATTACCCCCACTTATCACACTGCTTACATTGGCTGGACCATATATTTCGTTCTCTACAAATACGGAATCAGCCCCAGACTCTTCTAATCACTTCCCACAACAAGCTACTATCACTTTCTCTAAGTGAAAACCGCTGCAAAACAATGTTGGCTTCAATAATTCTAGCTCCTTTGCTAAGCTATATACCCCCTTATCACACCTAGAAGGACCATATTGTTGAGACTTTTGTGATGAGACATCTTGAAAATTTGACATTGTTGTGTAGATTGTATCATACTCTGTTGTCGCATATGGTAATATTGGAGTGAATACAATTTTGGTTTTCCTTGGCTGCAATTCTTGAAAGAAGCTATTGTAGCAGGGGAGGATGGTAAATTTTAGCAGCTACCCAGGTTTCATAAATGTTTTTCAACCATATGTTTCATATCTGGAGGTTGTAATGTTTGAAAATTACTAGCGATTTCTCCGCAGCAAGAAAATTTGCCGCCTTTGATCAGTCTTTGGCAATCGAGAATACAGTTTGAACTTTTTTTTTTTGCTGAAATTACGTCAGGTTTTTCACTCATACCATCATAGGTTCTTGCATCACTTCTTTGATCTTTCTGCAATAATATCATAACAGTATCATGGCTTCCTCAGATAACCGAAAGTGTGTTTTCCTCATGGTCAAAGTTATCCATGGCCCCATGCATAATTGATACACACTGAAGGTTTGAAAGGTTCTGAAAGGTACTTTTTTGGGTACTCTTTAGAGGGGCCATAAACGGTAATCTATAGGGTATTTTTGTCAAAAATACTTTTATGGAGATGATTAAAATAAAGTACCTTTAGAGGTATTTTTCATCAACATGAAAAGGTTTTTATTCCTTTTATAAGACTGAAAGCAACCAGGGTGAAAAAGGTATTTATTTGCCCTATTAAACATTTTATTATACTCTTTTGTGTAATTTCTAACGCATTGGTATTAAAATGTTTCTTTAGAAGCAAATACACCAAAAAAGGCAGTTTAAGAACCCTTTCCCTGACCATTTACGTTCTTATACTAGACCTTTTAAGCCTGTATTGTCTTCTTTTTACGATACTAGTTGGACATTATTGCTCAAAACTGTTTTGTTTGTCGAAGAGAATTTAAACTTATTTTTTTTGTGGATAACCAACTAAAGTGTGGTGTTTTGTGTAAATAATTTTAAAAAGCAATACAATTGTTACGCGAAACTTCCTAGAAAGTGGATTACTATCTGGTATTAGATGATATGTATAACTCTTATAATAACTCTTATTCTTAAAACTGATTGGTTAAAAAGTTATCGTAATAATTGGCCGACCAAATCTTAAATTTTTTTTTTTTGAGTTCACTTTGTTCAAACAAGGTTCAAAAAATATCATAAAATATTATAAAATCGTATTTAAAAGCTTCCTGCCCCATATAATAATCACTCAATGCAACACTGCATGAAAATTAAAATATTCTTAGTTCAGATTTTGTACGATTTTTTTTTACTATTAGGTCAACTCGTATAAAATCAATATACCAGTCATGTGAAAAAATTTTGCCATGATTATTTCTACATCTTAAATTATCGACAAAGATTCTGGCTCATAAAATCTTTATATAAATTTAAGACTATCTATAATTAACTATGGAAGATTTTGTATGGTTACTTCTTATAATGTGATTAGTATTTATCGATAATACAAACAAATATAAAATCAAATGAGGTTATTTATGTATCAAAGGAAACCAAGCAGACATTTTCCAATGTTTGAGAGTCGTTAATGTGACCAGGTCTTTCTTATGTAACTTCAGAAATAAGACAAGTATTTATAAACAACACCGTTTTTTTTTAATAGAGAAAGGTATTTACAGGATGTCTAAAACCTAATTAATATTTACAATAAAAATGCATAAGGTGATAAAATACAAGTAAAATTCTCTCGGATTTTTTACATACCAACTTATTAAGACCCCTAAGAATTCAGGCAAAATACTTCTTTTTTCTTTCTTTTTTATAGATACATATATTACTAATTTGGGACACAGGAAAAGGACAGACATAAATCTTCTAAATTCTGCTATAATATGTTGTCCAAATTTGATGGTGGTTTTACCGTAAAGGCAGTCATCAAGTGAGCTCGAACCAAATACCTTTTCACTACGATCTCCATAGTTCTGCTCCTTAGACCACTGCATTAAGGATCCAAAAAATACTGACACTTAAAAAACAACTATTAAATTCCCTGCTACTGTTAGAAGAAGAATATATACAAGAGGAAGGGATGAGAAATCTTTGTAATGCATACAAATGCACATTTTCAGGAGCCAAACGAAACAGTCCTTCCGATAGGCCTTACAGTCAAATTCTTACCCCTTTTACTTTAGCAGTCTCTCAGAATTTCATCAAGCTTCCCAAATGTATGTTTGAGCTTTTCAGATCTCTATCAGTGGGCAACGGACGAACGACAAAACGCTTCCGCCCATTGTATCTTCCCCTTCATCCTCTGATGACATGTACTCTTTTCGCAGGGCTTGTTCGTACTAGGGTCGTTTTGTGTCTGAAAGACTTGCGTTTTCTAATGCCTTCAGCCGCTGGTTGCATTTCTAAACATAAATATGTATGTAATTATCATGTCAACCATCTAAACATCAAATTAAGTTAACTGCTATGTATTGAAAAAAGACAAGATTTTCTCTAGAAGTTAATTAATTTTCAAAAATCCTTAACTGTTTTATTAAGGTGGTTCCTACAGAAAAAGTCGTAAAACTTTTATGCCAATAACCTTTTTAAATTAAAATTTGTTTGTACCATGTTTGAAAGGATATTAAATTTTTTTTTTTTTTTTTAGAATGATTAATTTTGATATTTTATAAATCATGCAAAAAAATAAACCTCCATAAACATGACATCTCAAGAAAAATAGTAACCCTCCATAAACATGACATCTCAAGAAAAATAGTAACCCTCCATAAACATGACATCTCGAGAAAAATAGTAACCCTCCATAAACATCATATCTCAAGAAAAATAGTAACCCTCCATAAACATGACATCTCAAGAAAAATAGTAACCCTCCATAAACATGATATCTCAAGAAGGAAAAGTTCAAATTACCTGAATAAGAACTAGAGTCATGTGACCAGTTTTAATGATAAAAATTAAAATTCATGATTTTTATGCCCTAGAGTTGATATTAAAATGTCAATAAAATTTGATATACAAATGCGCATACAAAAAATAAAAAATTCTACTTTGTTGAAGTAGTGCCAATGCGCTATAAATAATACAATATTTTAGTAATTCTGTTTAATATTCTGTAAAATGAACTCAACAGTTAAATTTTGTTCAAGAAATGTTTAAAAGAAAAATTTTTTTAAAAATGCAATTTTATTTCTATAGTTGCCACCTTAATAAAGTAACTGAGATAATAGCTCACAGATACGTAAATGCCGTTCAAAATAATTATTAAGTTTGTAAAAATTATGTTATTATATCAAAACACTCTAGGGTTGACATACATATTCATGTTGCCACGATGTTTAATAAAGGTCTGTGTAATGGCCTCGAATGTGATTTCTTATTCTGTTACTTTTGTTCCCTAAAATAAGTCTCAGAATCTACCATTTTTGCAAAGTTCTTCTTCATCATCAATGTTGTCATTTTCACTACTGAACTGTCTTGTAGACTGAGAAACTGTTTGCTGCTTTTGCTTCTTGGCAGTTTTTTGGGCTCTACACTAACTATTACATTTTCTGGTCTCTAGCCATGCTTTGTCCCTCTTTGTATGTCCTACTACCATCTGGTGTCTATTCAGAGAAGACATGCTTCCGTTCGTATGTACACAACCAGCAAAATCAAATGGGATGGTCCAAAGGAGGGAATATTTTTAAATGCCATTTTGAAAGAAATATTAGGGAACAAACTTGTAAAGAAAATCTCAGGAAAAAAGTTTTGAGGAAAATATTTGGGAAATAAGATTTTGAGGAAAACATTTTCAGATGAGGTTTTGAGGAAAATATTTTGAGATGAGGTTTTGAGGAAAAATTTTGAAGTAACTGAAAAAAAATGTTTTCAGAAAAATAAATGAAGGAAAATAGTTGGAAATAACTTTGTAAGGAGAATATTTGGAAATAACTAACCTGCCACAATCTTGAACCTGTCACATTATTGAATAATGATTAAATATAGATAAATTATGATTTTATTACAGATTACAGAATGGATAGCAGATATAATAATTTTTTAAAACAATTGAATGAAATATTTGAATAAAAATTTTTAATGATCAAAGTTCGATTAAGTCAGACTGAGATTTATGTAATAAAATCAACGTAAAATGAAAAATGAAAATGAAAAATAACACTATACCAACCACGGCACCAAAAACGTTACATTGAGCATTAAAATTGACACTTGCAGGGCTGCAAATTAGCGTCGGTCATCTGACATTACCTGAATGGAGTTCAAACTTGTCTGATTGAAAAAATTTTCATTCGGACATCTTGACCGAATGGGTTTTTCGTAATTCCCTGTGAAATTTTTTTGAAAAAATACAACCCTAAGTCTCAAAATTTGCTGATTTTTTTACCACAATAAGATCTTATGAAAATATTAAAATTCCCAATTTTTAAGCTCTAAATTCAAGCGGTTCCGGAATTGTACTCGATCATTTTTTACCCGTAATCTACTTTTCGTGGTTAAATAGCCACCGTTTTCATGACTTGTTTTTATTCTAAGTACTAATCTATTTGTGTCATGGTCATGAAAATTTGCATGTGGCTAATTTTTGGGGCAAGGAATCCAAGGAGCTACTTAGAAACTGTCAAAATAAACAGAAATCTTGAAATTGTTCATTTTTGACAAAAATTTGCAAGACCTCAAAAATTATGACGTCTGCCAAAATATTTTTTCTCAATTTTTTTTTCAAATATTTTTTTAAGTTCATCTCAAATAGTTTATGGAACATTATAAAAAGGAATAGTGAAATGCTCTCTTTATAGAAAAGATTTAAACTATTTTAAAATTAAAATAGCCACATGCAAATTTTCATTACCATGCACAAATAGATCACTACTTAGTATAAAAATAAGTAACTAAAATGGTGGATATTTAACCATGAAACATTGGTTGAGTATAAAATGTAACCAAGCATAATTTGCAAAGCGCTTGGAGTTAAACTCTCAAATTATGAGAATTTCAATATTTCTAAAAAATCTTACGGTGGTCAAATAATCAGCAAATTCTGGGACTTTGGGTTGCATGGCCTGGATGCTTATGGAATTACCTTTTAAGATATGTCCAAATGGAATTTTTTTGAATAGGACATTATCTCCAAACAGTTTTTAACAATTATGTGCAGCACTGCACGCATAACTTTAAAATTCGCCACAGGAATGATGTTTTGACTGGATAACAGAAACACAGCGTTTTCAGTAAATGTTTCTTGTACGTAATTATATAAGTAATTACGGGTTTTCATTGCATGACTCCTTTTCGTAAAGTTTGAGGTTTAATTTTTTTTATCACCTATAAAACTAAAATCAAACGCCGCCAAACTAAGCTTTAGTGGCATGGGCTATAAAATGACTGAAAGTGAATAAGGTAAAATTGGAGGCTTTTATTTTTTATCATCTTGTCACACTTTACAATAATCGCTTGAACTCATATTTCATGTAAACAACCAAATACAAATAAATTATCCCCAACCCAATGCACAGAATTATACAACATGATATTTTCATTACAAGTTGTGCCAACACTTTATATTAAGCTGTATCTTTTAATCTAAAAATAATTTAAATTTTGCTACTCTGCTCCCATTATTTATAAAAAAAGTTTTCTTTTGCATGCTGCGTTTCTGTGTTCCACATGAAATTACATACATAACAGTGTGTTTCTGTGTAAACCATTCATCATTCCAACAATTTTATTACACAGAATGTAACAGTTTTTTTTTTTCAAAAGAAAAATTATTCTGTACAGATATTTTAACTTGCTTATTGAAACATTTTTGGATTAGGGTCAGCGCATTTTTTGGATTAGGGTCAGCGCATTTTTTTTATTCTACTTTTAAAACTTTAAAAAATTAATCAAATATATACAAAAGATATCATGAAATATATCTATGCAAGTGTGCAACAACTTTTACCTGGTGATAATTGTTATTTGTTTAACATATAAACAATGATACATGTTTTTAAGAGTATTACCTTTAAATAACTGTAATATAGTAGGAACAAATACATTTTTAAAAAGTGGTAGTGCCACATAACCAAAATACACACAATCGTACAAAATTAAATTGAAATTAAATATGTTTAAACATGATTCTGGTTTAATTTCTTTTTAATTACTGAAAAGAAAAAGATTCATAAATACGTCAGGCAGAAAATACAAGGGTATGTATAAATGTGTATGTAAGAAAGCAGCTATACAAAATCTTCCTAAAACTACATTTTTTTTTGTCAAAAAAATTTAACCTATAAATTTAAAACAAAATAAACGTATTTTCTATACCATCAAATGTTACTTTCAAGATAAAATATCAAACCTTTGTAGCTTACTGGTCCAATTTAAGTAAAAACTTTATAAAATATACATAAAAGGACTTGTCATCTATTGCGATGCGTATGACATGGCTATCTATAAAATTATCGGCCTTTAAAACAAGAAAACTGTGATCTCGACTGAAGGCAAAAAGTTTAAAACATCGTTTTATGAAAAAGTAGTCTTTAACTTAAGAAAGGACTTCAAAAAAAACGCTGATGCTGATAACACTACAAGACTGATTTAGAAGTAAATCATAAAAGTTTGTTTTAAATATTTTAAGGATGAACCCTTTTTGTTAAATAATTCGGCTTGTAAAATTGTTATTTGTCATTGCAGAAGTTCAAAAATACTCTACCATTATCAAAACTAATTATAGATTCAAGAAAACAAATCAATTATGTATAAAGCGAAAAATATCAAAATATCACCTTTTTTCTTTCAATTGGCTTTGGTGAAACGCCGACTTAATTTAGCTTTGGAAGCTTTATTAACAGGCTTGATTAATTTTATTTTTTTATTTAATGAATTGATTAATTTAACAATCCACAGGCTGTAATTTTTTTTATGTTTCTAACTTTTGTCTCTGACCTCTTACCTTCATCAAACAGCTTTGGTTTGTTCTGTGTCCATCAGCAAGACTTGACCACTGCAACCATTGATTGTTTTACCAATTGGTGTCGTTTCTTTTACAAGAATCTCTCCAGTTAACTTGCTAACAGGAAGTGCTTTGTATATAAATTTTGGATCACCATGCAAACATTTCACCATAGTTTATAAAATTGTCTTTGCTGATTTTTCTCGATGGCATGGTTAACAGCTTTACCAAAGAGTAAACCACTATGATAGGTCATCGTTGATTTAATGTACACTTCATCCCATAAAATATACCTAAATGAAATAACAGAAAAAAAGTACACAAACAAAATTGTAAGGTGTTAAAATAAAAATTTGTTTGTATGATGGTTCTAGTATGTATCAAGCGGTCAAAATACTGGGTAAGGAGACCAACCCATTGCACTATTCGTGGGGTGGCCACATCTATTTCTGAAACACTGTCACATTTTAGATATCCACGAGTTTCATAAACTAAGGGAAGATCAGGAGGGTATGATTATCAAACAATGATTATCGGATAGATTTAGAATGCATTCTCCTGTCAAGTTCAATTATTGTTTGGAATTTTTACTGACAAAACATGTCGCTTCAGTAGTGCAGTTATATTGTTCCCTTAGTTTTAGTAATAAATTTGCAATCAAATCATCATAATTTATAACATTGTCATCTACAGACAGATTTCCAGAATTATCACTAAACCCATCATTAGATTGATAATAAAATAAAATACAGGGTCAGGAACCTGGCTATATTCCTTCTCATTTCTTTAACTTCATATGCAGCCCAAAAAACTAGTTATGAGCCACCTGGACATGTTTGTGGCAGTGTGGCCTAGCGCTAGTAAATTTTCTGATAATATTGCATTGTAATGGAAAATTTCATGGGTTCAAATCCACTCGAGAGCGAAAACAAAAAAATTTCGTTATCGATTTTTGGAGTAGCACAAATGAGAGTTTTAAATTGAGTCACTACCTGATTCGATGACAAGATCATTCAGATTTTTTTCCGAATTAGAAATGTTCATAATCGAACACAATCAATCAATATCACCTAAATCTTCTTATAAGAGAATAACGCTTAGAGCAAAGAGAGAAAATCTGTGTGTTTTTAAAGAATGTTTATCCCAAATATGCCTTAGAAACCGACTGTACCATAAAGATGAATAATACAACCATGATGAGTACGGCTGAAACTTTTGACACTGTTTACATTCACTACAAAAATAAAGTAAAACTTATTTTCAAATTGAAAAAATTGTTGCGAGTATTCAAGTATCACTGCAGAGTAGTGTTTGCATGAAAATCGTAGAATGATCACTGCAGAGCAGTGTTTGCATGAAAATTGTAGAATAATGATTGCAAATTCATTTTGCATTAAATGCGTGGAAAAAAAATCACAGATTTAATTAGCTGACATAGTGCTATTTAACAAGTACCATTGTTGTTATAATCACTTTGGCAAAGCCAAATTATTAACAAGTTATATCCATTGTTGCAGTACCTTTAAAGGTATCGTAATTTTTCAAAAAATTTCCTTGCAGGGCTTTTCGTGAAAAAACCTGAAAAGGTATTTTAAATACCTCCGAAGGTTCTTATGAATACCCAAAAAGTATAATCTGTCAAAATCCCTGTAAAGGTTTTATATGAAACCTTTGAAACTTTCAGTGCAGTGCCTATATGTGTTGGTACATGTACTCTGTTAGACCCGGCTATATGTGTTGGTACAGGTACTCTGTTAAACCCGGCTATATGTGTTGGTACAGGTACTCTGTTAGACCCGGCTAGGTTTATAAACTCTTAGTTATTCCAATATCAATTTGTTCAAGGTCATCATAACTAAAACAGAGATTAAAAATTTGAATTAATTTTTTTGATTTACATGTCATGAATACTTTGAGCTATGGTTGTATGTATTGGCATTCTCTTATGTTCGTTATGAATCAAATTGAATATGAATTGAAAAACTGCATCAATCTTTCTTTCAATCAAACATGAACTTTTTCTACCAGGAATTTAAGTCACTGGCATATCGAAAACTTTTATTATTTCCTAAGTCAAACTCTTGACATTCACACTTTAGCTGTCTGGCACACACCTCTATAGCATCCTTCCTATAATTACTTAAGTACGGACTTTTCCAGCATGTCATTGAATGCATCCCAACAATATGAAACAGTATGCATTGTTTTTCACATCGATGATGCTCACAAAAAATTGAATTAAAGATTTCAAATTGTATATTGTAATGACATTCTACTTTTGGATTCATAATAACTTATACTTCACGTTCGAATTTCAAATAATAACTTGCTAACAGTTTTTATGGTACATAATATCGGCTGAAAAAATGTCACCTGCACGCTTCAACAGTATACACCATGTAAAAACAGTGCCTTTGTTAAGCTTTTTTGCAGAATCAAAAAAAATTAGCTCTTCTTTCCTCACATGTCCTAAGTCTTTTCCTGTCACCTTTTGATTTCATAAAGTTTCAGCATTCCCCTATGAAGATTGTTTGGGTGTAACTTGTGGGGTGGATAAAATTTCAGTTTGTTTTCTTTCGCTGTTTTAAACGTACATACCAAGGGTAACATGTGTTGCCATGGTATTTGATATTTTCATGTGTTTCCAAAAGTCCTAATAAATAATCTTTTAAATAGTTTGAACAATTCAGAATAGTCTCTCTTCCTTTTGCATTACTTGTTATTTTTTTGCTCCTTGCATTGTCTTGTATTCTTTGGCAAATTATACATTTATTGATTTCTTTTTCACAACCTCGCGTAATCCGTTCATTAGTATTTGTGGTATCATTATTTATTACCTGCAATAACCATTAAACTGTGAACAATAAAAAGGAAAGAGTGGGGTGAAACACAGGATATAAAAATATTAAAACAAATAAACCAGATATCTTATGGAAAAAAAAGTATGTCTAAACAAACTATCGGTATATTTAGCAATTGCAATTAACGGTTAATTTAATTTCACAAAAGTTCACCACACGACAACACGCTAATCACAGTATCTGCATCACCATCCACACATAGGTGTTCTTGGTTGCGTGCTTCGATAAGGAATAATAAATGTTTTTTTGACATTTAATTCATTGTTAGGACTGAAATTTCACACCCAAAGGGGTTCACGTAAAAGCTTATATCTTGTTATAACTTCATTTTTGGACCCTAGTTCTGATGTTGTTTGTAATCAGCATTATGTCAACATTTAAAAAATTCCGCCCTTCACAATATTTTACATCCAAACGGGCGTTTTTCTGCAAACTGACCACGCTTCAAAGAGAGAAAGTGAATTTTTTGTGATTGTATATTTTCAGAAAATAAAAACAAACTTAGTATACAGAGACTTGCATACTCAACCCTCAACCCACCCCAGTTCCTAGTGTACCTGCACTTTCCGACTGGAAATTTACATCATGCTAATAAAGCTGAAACAGTGGTAGTGTTAATACATTATGGAAATATTCTCCATCATTTTTCAATGTGTACATCAATTGTTTTAGATGGTCCTGCTATTGCACAAGTGATAATCTTGAGAGGTTCACATACATTGTCTCAATACTGCATAAATGAGTTTTTGATGTTTATAGAACATCAAGTCTGAATGGAAATGCAAGAAAAAGAAGAGGTTCAAGTCCAAAGTAATCATAAAGACATAATAATCGTCACTTTAGATATTTTTTAGTCACCATTGCACTTTCAAAGTATAAGCTTGTTACGTATGGCATGAACGATTTATGGATAGAGTATGTGATTGGTAACAACGGGAAGTGGGTTCCAATCCATGTATGCGCTAAGAATTTAGGAAGGGAAAGGTGTTCATTTTTGGTATGTTTTTAGCAGTTGCGACACTGTATCACTGTTTTGCCGGCAGGGGTAAAAAAGTATGTTGGGAGATTTGGAACTTCTGATTTGGAGGCTTCTGAAACGTTTTCAAGGTTTTTCTCAAGTATCGAAGACTTGGAACATAAATATTTGGGCATTATCCAACGATTTGTTTGCCTACCCTATAGCATAACTATTACATTCATAGATGTTGATATATCTTTTCACGAGTTGTTGATCAGTAGAAAACATCCCTCCAATATGGGATGCTCTTGTGCAACACACAGGCCGAGCAGTTTATGATGCTGGGTAATTAGTTGAATGATTTTTAGAGTTTCTAATCATTGAAAAAGAATATTCAGATGAATAGGAGTTAATATTTATAGATAGCTGTGTATCTGTCTTTAGATCCAGCTCATTCAACACTCCTAAAGAACTTGCATCATACTTTTTATCAGATAAATAAAATCATCTAATACTTTAAAAACTTCTTTCTAATCTGCTTTTCACTAATAGCGTTTTCAATTCATTTGTTTTGGAGAAGTGAGTTTAATTGTTGACTATTTTATAAACTTTTTCTTTCATAATTGTCTGAGAATTACAGCAATTTCTGCAACAAATTTGATAAGAACAAGTTGAAGCTTCAGTTTTTTTCAGGTCTGATTTTTATATTAGATTCATTAAATCTTTAGTGACTGAATCTCTGATTAATGCGATCAAAAATCTATTAGCACATGATAAGATGCAAGTTTTAATGATTCTACTCTTTACCAGAGATTCAAGCAAACCCTTTAAATTTTTTTTTGGTCTATATTTCATTCATTGTTTTAAATCAAATACATTTAATGAATTTTTAAATATTTAAATCTTAGTGTAATTTTAATTAAATTCACCTTTTGAGGATTGTTATATTATTATGTATAATCAATGTGCTTGAATTTTTCTGTAAAATCATGTAGCGAAATTATGAAATGCTGCATGCTTTAAAACAACATATTTTTAGAAACTGGGTCATTCCTATTTACTTACGCAATGTTTTTTTTTTTTTTATAATAAGTTGCTTACTGCAGGGCTAGAAGCCACTACTAAGCAGGAAGCTAAAGATGAGTTAAAACTCCAAATTTAATACCTCACAGTTGAGAGTCAGATGCTCTACCGGCTGATCTATCCGGGTGCAAACTTAATTGATTTAAATTTAACATCAATTGTTTTGATAAACACAAACAATATTCATGTTAAGATTAAATTAAGATAAAAATTAGGAAAAACTCAGTTTTCAATTAAAAGTTGTTTGCTCTTTTAAAAATAAATCCCATTGTAAAATTGTTTAGAATATTCCTTGTTTAAAAATCTATGGATATCTTGATTTTTGATTTTTAATTCTATTTATAATCCGATTTCTGTTTGATATAAATGACTAATATTAATTTAGTCTACATTGATGCTGATAAAAAACGTTTGATAAAAAAACTTTGATTTACTACTTTCTCTTCAGATTATTCAGAGTTTATTATTCAGAGTTTATTATTCAGAAAGTTTTTATACTCAAAAAACATGGTTTGGCAAGTTATCATCGAAGGTGTTTGGATTTATTCTAGTTAGTTTGACAAAGATGATAAAGTAGCCATTGGGAGACAATACTCCCAAGCGTTTAGGGTGTATTGATTCCCTGTCTATAAACTAGTGATTACAATTTTTTTTGTTTGTATCCTTCCAATATTTAAAAAAATATATTTTTTTATTTCCTTCTAACCTCGTTTCACCCTGCCATGAGTTTCAAAATGTCCCCCTGACATGTAATCAGTTTTATGTCCTCCTTTTTTTTTTTTAACTGACCTTAATTTCAGGCTTGAAGTACAATTATGTTTTATAATTTTCACCCTTATTTTTGAACATAATTATTGACTTATTTTTCTGTATATATTCTTGGATTAACGCCAAATTTTTATATAGTTTTCTAGTTATATCAAAATTACTTCTGAAATTGCCCCATAAAAATGAAAATGTAACCTGCTAAAAGCTCAAATTGAATATTTTTTATAGACTGTGGATTTGATTGTCATCGGCAGTGCAGCTCTGAAGTACTGAAAAATTGTAGACCAGATAAAAAGCTTGTCAGACGTGTGTTTGGTGTTGATTTGACAACATTTATAAAAGCACACGACCTACGACGTCCTACTATAGTAGAGTCTTGTATAAATGAAATTGAAAAGCGTGGAATGGATGAAGAAGGTTTATATAGAGTACCAGGATTTGCTGACGACATAACTCATTTACACAATCAAGTTGATAATGGTACATTTTTTCACTCTTTGATTAATAATGTTCTAGGAAATTTTGTTAAAGAATTTCAAGCAGTTTAGAGATTTACACATTCTCTGGGTTTAAATGATTTCTTGAATTTAGAAGTTTAATATAAGAGGAGAAACCCTTTTTATAAACACGTAGTTACGTCATAATAAAGTTATAGTTACGTCATAATAAACTTCTAGTTTCATCATAACAAACATTTAGTTACGTCATAAAAGACATATACTTACATCATAGTTTCTAAGATATAAAGTTGCGCTAATCTGATAGTTAACGTAGAGTTTCACTTGCTTTTCTGTGCATCAAGACATAGGAATTGCGCATTTTCATGGTGGATTTAGTGACGGTATATGTCTGATTCTTCTTCCTGACCCAAAAAACTCTCCCGAACTTTGATGTTCATTTCTAAAACTTTTTTTTATATGAAAAAGGTATAATGTGATTAATGATTTAATTCCCTATGGTCGCTCTTACCATCTAAGAATTTAAATTTTGTAAATCAAATAGCTAAGAATAACAAGAAATCAAGTATGGTATTAAGATTTACTTAAAACTTTTCTGAAATCACTGTGAAGGATCTAATAATATTGAATGATGTTCCACAGCCACACTGAAATCATGCTTTGGAAAATGAGTAGGCTTATAAAAACATCAGTTCGACAAGCTAGCGACATGAAAACCAGTGATTAATATACAATAAAGTGAAATAAAAAAATACTATTTTCAATTAAAAATATATTTCAATTTAAAATAATACAAATTTTAAATTTACTTGTTCATAAAACAGTTATGCTTATAGACACGGAATTAAATATGAGAGCAATAGATGTTTAAGAGCATTCCAATGGAATTTTAATGATTCTTTTGTAACGTTTAAATAAAATTCTCTGTCGATAGTTTATTGAAATTAATTTTGATTTGGTTTTGATTTGGTAACTATTGTCTCGATTTAATTATTCTCTACTGTTCAAATATTATTAATAAAGGAATGTGGAGGTGAGACAATATTATCTCGATTGGATTTCTTTTACTGTTCAAATATTATTAATAATGAAATGGGGAAGCGAGACAAAGTATGAAAAAATAGACACGAATTTCGCCTCAACTTTTGGCCTAAAAATAGGCACGAACTTTCTGCGGAGTCAGCAAAAAAAAACCTTTCTTACTATAGAGAATTTATCGCATTAATTCCAAATGAGCTCCAGCTGCTTTTTGCTTTCGCAATAAAAAGTTATGCAAAATATGTAATATTTTAAAATTGCTTTTTGCTTGAGAAATATTCAAATGAAATGGTCATTAGGGCTCAAGGTTTAATGCTTGCATTTTTGTGAGTGCTTTTATTATGATTCTAGAAGTTTGATTGCGACGATACCTTAACTCCTAATAGCTGTACTTCCTTGGAAACCATCTTTTTTTTTCCAGGAACTGCAATTGAATATTGACCAATAATGTCTTTTTATAAAAACATTAACTGAAATTTTCCTGGATTGGCTACCAGGTAATTATGATGAAAGCAAGCATTTATACGATACAGCTCGTTTTTAGATAAGCATGTGATTTTTAATATTACCACAAATAAGTGTATTTCAGACGGGTATGATTGTTAAAGACAGCAACCAAAGCCTACTCAAAACCGGAAAGTTTATAAGCTCTATGCGAAACATCCAAGAAATATTTTAATTGAAACAAAAAATTTCTACATAAAAATTATTAAGATTTATTTATATTATGTTTTTAGGAAGCTGCTTAACAAATATAAATTTAGGCATAGTATAAACTAGTAGATGACAATTATTTGAACATGTTTCAAAAGTGCTTTTATTTTAAAAGTGCGAACTTATTTTGATGAGGATAACCAAATCAAGTACTTTGCACATATTTAAAAAAAATTGTTTTGGCCTTCAATAAATTTCGAAAGTAATATATGAAACCTTTTAGAGACTACTTACTTTGTTAGCTTAAATTGCAAAAGCACGCCTCCAAACGTTACTTTTAATCTAATACTTCAAAATTCTGTTTGTTTTTTATTAGACGGGTCAATTCCAGATATAAGTGCTAACGCTGTTGATGACGTCAATGTTCTTTGTGGACTTCTTAAGCTATACTTTAGGATGCTACCAATACCTTTAATAACATTTGATCTATACGAAGCATTTATCGAGTCTGTCAGTAAGTTTATTTTCAACGCTTATTTTTTTCAACCTTATACTGGCAAGAGACCGGTTTTTATTTTAATTGTTGAGTGATAAGCATTAATTTTGCATTCCAAAGCCATGTATTTATTTTTATTATTTTCAGAACATGACGAAGAATATGAAAAAATTAAAGAATTGAGTGGTATTATCAAAAGGCTTCCACCAGCACATTTTGAAACTCTTAAATATTTATGTAGGCACCTGCAAAGGTAATAAAATTTTTTCTAATAAAAAATTTTTTTGTTATGCGTATTTTTTGTTGTAAAGAGATTTTAGCTTTAATTTTTATGGTTGGTTGACAAGTTTTCATTTTTAACAAATATTTTTATGGCTATCAATTTTTTGGCCGGTATTCATGCGGTACGAAATTTTTCCCAAAATTTTGGTAGGATGTGAAAATTTCAAAAAATGCTCACCCTAATGGGCTTTATAACCGACCCCAAAGCTTTCATCCTCTGCTGTTATTTTTTGGATTCTAAGGAAACACCACGTATTACTGCGTTTACAATTTCTCCTGCAGTACATCCTTCTTAAAATATTAATTTTACTATTTCTATTTTCTAGGTTAACCAAGTACAAAGATAAAAATTTAATGAATGCAGAGAACCTTGCAATAGTTTTTGGACCAACGTTAATGCGTGCACCTGATCATTTAATGATGCAAGCTGTCTCAAACCTTCCATTCCAAAAAGATATAATAAAACTTCTGATCCAGGAGCAGGATGTTATTTTTGAGAATTAGTTTTATCAATTTGATCATCACGCTGGAACGTGAATAAATGTTTGAATAATATGTATTTGCTAAAATAGATAACGTGAGGGGACCTAGTTTCATCATCTCAATTGGAAAATATTTCCTATGGTATTGGCTCCAATTATACTCAAAATCTACCAAGCCTAACATTTTTGCAAATATTGAAATTGCATAGTGTAAACGGGTGTGTAAAGCTTTATCAAATTGGATGATTTCTGTAGAGGTTTCAGGTATCCGCGATTATTTCATTGTTTAAATGACATCATTTGCAGATGTGATTATCTACCCCACACTTAAGACATAATTCGTTTAATTATGTTATGCTTGCACTATTCAAATGTAATTGTGCTAGACGGTAATGAATAATCACAGTGAAAATATTTTTTTCCTTTATGACATTATTGACGAGATTAAGGATTTTTAGATGGAAATTTTCATTACAAAAACTGAATCACAGATTGAGATTTTATAATTACTCAAGAACTGAAGTTTTCTCCTGTTTAAAAAATTTCTTTAATAAAAAAGTTCTTTTGCTAAGTTATTTTTTAAAATAGCTACACCTGTTTTTCAGTTCTTCATATGCTATTTTTTGGTTTTTTTCGTTATTATTAATATGAGAAACAAGAATTTTCAAGTTTTTGCTAATAAAAATCACAAACTTTCACTCCATTTTAAAATTTCTTTCCTTACCATCATAAAATTTCGTGTTTACCGATACCGAAAATCTATATATATATATATAT
>JAUZNK010026354.1:0-13472 GCA_035046665.1 Euphysa ruthae
GCAATTTACAATTGAACTAGTCTCCCAATCAGTTGGGATTACACCTTCACTTACTATTGTGTTGACTAAATCTGTTACCAAATTAAAACCAGCTTCTCTATCCTTAAAGCTGGGCCAGCAAATGGTTCAGCTGGTGGCAATCCATTCCTTTCCCATTGAAACTCTATATTAAATAAAGAGTCTATCATAATAGCTTTTCCATGCTTCTCTCTTAGACCAAAAGCTAAATTACCTCCATCATCTCTAATACACTTTTCACCTGCAATATCCTGATTTGTCCTGGTCAACTGCTTAGTTCAACCACATCTGCTATCAGAAGCTTCTAGAAGACAATTCTTTAAATGTGTCCCCATTTACTAATAAAATCCATGCCATTACCTGTCATTCCTAAATTTTGTACATTCTCAACAAAAAGTGTGCAGAAACTCTGGCTAAAACCAGAGTCCTTTAAGTTCCAGATTCTTCTTTTGGAGGTGAAACACCTTCTTTATACGACAGATTTAATACCCAAAACACACACTAATAACTTGGAGCTGAGGGAAACAGTCCTCGTCTGAAATAATCCTTAAAATTCTTATTAAATTCCTGTTTGACATTTTTGCTAGAATATTATAGTCAATTTGAAATTCTGACTTGTATCACTATATAACAGCGCTAATTGAAAATTTTCTTTCAATTCAGAACTTAATAAACATTTCAAAAAATCACTAGCAGTGTCTCATCTATGAATCAAAAATTTAATTATACTTCTGGATCTTGCACTCTATCCAGGAAATCACCTTTTACAAAAAATCTTTTTACAACTAATAAATTACATATTCAACCAAATTTAAACTATATATATTAATTCATGGTAAACATTTTTGTTGGTAAGCCTAGATTCATTCTCTTTAGCAGTATTGCCCACAACTCAAAAATTTTTTTTTACATTCTTCATTTTTTTTGATAAGCCGTGCAAATATAATTAATGCTAAAATATGCAAAATACAATACAAGTTATCAAATTCAATCAGTGAACTTCCAGGTTTTCTGAAAATTTATTCAATCAAATTAAGGCTGCATACACATTCTATTTGCCATTTTTATTGTTAAAAATTGACAAGAAGCAACTACCTCAAACTAATAGTCACTCCTTGATTTGCTTTCATAAGGTATATCCACATTTTTTTTTTTTTTCTAATTTGAATGGGGAATTCAAGCACAATTACCAGAAAAAAGATAAAAAAATTTATTGATCAAATAAATCTAATTTAATCTCAAAATATTGCATCTTAAATAAATTTCATCTTGCGTCTTAGAACTTTTCAGATCAAACCACCAAATACTTACAATAGGTTAAAAAACTGAGGATTACGTAAATTGGACATAAATTCATTTCGAAGGTGGCATGCATGATGCTCCTGCTTCACATTAGAATGGTATTACCTACACAGTAATTTTATGGAATGTGGTATCATTTGGATCAGCTAAGAAAACTCATGATTTTAAGGTGTATGTTACACCACTCAATGATTATTGAACTTAGTACAAAATTAAAAAATCAAAGAAATTTATGTTATACTAGCCATAGCTATGGTTATTTATTTTAAAAAGTTCCAAACTCAGGTTTATCACACCCATATTTCAACTTTTTTGAAAAAAATAATCACTAAATTTAATCATGCAATAAAATAAAAAGCATAATGTTACCTTGAATCTCAGGAATCTAATTAACGACCAGCGAATCGCTAATAATGAGTTGCTTTTTGAGAAGAAAAATTGAGATTTAATAAATTAGTGAACCAACTTATTTACCTGATATAATATTTTTACTTTGCTCTAAATTTACATTAAAAAGCGTTCGCAAATAAAAGCTGGCGTAAATCTAATCAATGTTGGATGTGCGTATTGTTATCAAGTTACATTAAACTTGATAATTTTTTTTTTGCTTGAGAAAGAAAATAAAGTTTTATAGTCAATTTACATAGTTAAAGAACATTAAAAAAAAAAATTTTCTTCTGAAAAGAAGAATTATGGACACTGACAGCAGCCAAAAACCCCTTCAAAACTCGAATAATTGGTTTTTTTTTTAAGATTTCAAAGTTAGAGCATTGCGATATATATGCTGAATGTATAAACTTTTTAAGTGGCAATTATTTCAAGACAAAAATGAAAATAAAACTAGATTTCATGGCTTTTTCTCCTCCGTAGCGCTGATAAAGAAATTATTTAAACCCACTGATTTGCTAAAAACTGTCCCCATTTGAAAATATTTTTTATCATAAAATATTTCAAAAGTGCTGACCTTGCGATTGACATTTATAGCTCATATTCTTTATAAAAGTTATGATTTTTTTTTCATATTTATAATGTACATATAGACTGGGCATAAAAGTCAGCTTCAAACCTATACAAAGTGGAAGTGAACTACATTTTTAACTATTATTTTCTGGAAATGTGGGTTGTATATATTCTAATATACATAGATCTTTATTTATTTATTCTTTTTTATTCTGTAAAAAGCATGTTAAAGTTGAGAAAAAATTATCTTTAAACGTAAAATAAACATTATTACACAAACATTACAAGAGGTATAAATATTACAATCCTCAAAACTCTCTTTTTCTGCATTTTTCAAAAAAATGGTCAAAGAAAGTGAAGCCCTTTTACATTAACTAACCCCCATTATATCATGTTTTTGGTTTTATTAAGTCATCATATCCAATCTCTCGTTTCTGCTGAATGAGCCAATCACAAAAATTACTTGATGGTTGAGATTAGGTATCTGGAAATATCCAATCTCGCATTATTGAGTTGAAGACAATAATATGATGCAACAAACAAATGTAAATTTTTCACTTCCACCTACCTGAAACAGCTGCGTTTTAAAGATATGTTAATTTATCTTAATATATCTTTCTCTCTTGATCTACTATAGTCAATCAGATTGAACACTCTTGCCATGACAATATCAAACAAGATTTGGTGTGCTACCTGCACAGGCATACCTACCAAATCATTGGCATACCTACCAAATCACGACATGTTTGCCTGATATAATTTGCATAATAAAGAAATTTACAGACGACCTAGGTTTTCAAATAATAATTATCTTACTGAATGACTAACTCCCCACATCAATACAGCCATCTTTGGATCTTTTGCCCGGAAGACTTTGACTTTTTGGTGAAAAGCTTTCACTTTTTTCCTTTTTGATTTTGTTTTTGTAAGACCTTTCTTAACTTTATCCATAATAAATTAAAAATATATCTTTTTTATTTATTAAAAACAACTTTAGATAAATTTAATCAAGCAAGAGCTTCATCTGACTGTAAAAAAACAAACACATAAATAATTTCACTTCCTCTCCCTCACTTGTTCCAGCTTGTTTTGCAAATTTTTAACCTTTGCAGCCGTAGAAGTAAAATAAATATAAATACAACTATGTTCTCCTCCTTAGAGTCTTTATACACTATTAACCCGAATAGAAGGCATGTACAAAGAAAACCAGTATTTCTTTAAAAAATAGTAGACTAAAAATTGCGAGAATTGCAAGAACAATACTCATTTAATGGAAACCATAACTTTCTCAACAACCCCTCCCCGGCCCAGAAAAGCCAGCTTTGTTCCTATGAAAGGTTTTCTAAGAAAAAAAGCATTCTAAAATTATTTGTCCGGATACGATTTCTACTAGTGAGAAACTTAGTAATAATCTCAGACTTCTTCAAACTTCTTCAAATTTCGCTACTATCCATTCATTGTGAAGACAACATGTGATTGATTAGAATGAATAATGAGTGCTAATTACTGCAGTCTTTTGCTCTCAATTCTCATTTCTATTTTTTGAATTTCATATACCACAAAACATTTTTTTATTTTTGAAGCTAAAGAGGTTCTATGCTATGCTATTCTATGCTATTCTATACTATATATATATCTATACTACCCGATTCGATGCTAAGATCTTTCAAATCTTCTTCCGAATTAAAAATTTCATAATCGATAATCGAACACAATCGAACACAATCAATCAATCAATCAAAAACCGTTTGAGCACTTGTTTGAACAAGTGAAACTGATCACCAAAGAAGAATTGCTACAGTATACAGATATTTCTCACATACAGGCCTTAGATGTGAGAAAAACACCAATTCGAAATATAAGTAATAAAAACACGATGATATGAGGATATATAACACGCAAGCTTCAAAACAGCAACACTATCTATTGAACCCGAAACGCAAATTACTTAATGCGTAAAGTCAGTCTCTGTAAAATTTGGCCATCCACATCCCCGACCGGAGCTATGTGACCCGATTACTTTGTTTAGTAAGAGAATAAATGTAAAAGTTCGTTTGTTCATATATCACACTGTGCGGAAAGTAATTACAAAATAAAAATAGATGACTTTAAGTGCTACACTGCGCTAAAAACTTTTACTTGAAATAACCGAGAAAACTAAAATGAAGTTGTCATACACTTTCAGTTAAAAAAACTTGTGGTTGTGGTGTCAAAGCAAAACATTAGATGGATTTTAAATGGATGGAATATTTAACTTTCTTTTCGTCCATATGCTGGACTATCCTGAAAAGCTCTTATACATGTACATACATATACAAAATTAAAGTCCGATTTCACAAGGGCACCCTAACTATTATTGGCAAAAAAAGAAGTTTTCTTTATATACCAATAGAAAAGAATAAAACTTTTTTTACACACAGCAACGATTTAAAGTAGCTCACATTGTATTTTTCTACCTCTTCAAACCTCCTCTCAGGGGCGAGACATGCGGGAGTGAAATATCCGGTTACTTATATAGAAATAAATTATAATAATTCTCCAAATCTTTATCTTTTCGGACAAACTAATGTCAATTTATTTTTACCCCTCAGTTTTAACATTATAAAATAATTAATTATCCATAGAGTTTATCTGAAATTTAAAATTAATTAATAAAGCGCCAAATTCTGAAAAACTGTCGTTCTATTAATTCGCAAATTTAAAAACACATATTTCCCATGATTATTACATCATCACTAAAATAATGTTGATATATAAAATATCCATTTGTTTCGACTACACTTTGTATAAATTTGAATATTCAATTTATAATAATGTATGAAGCCATAACTGAAAACCGTGTTTTCAGAAAAGCTAGGTTTTTCTGAGATAACTTAGAGAAACCTGGTATATTTTAGAAAATAGAAGTAAAATATTAGATAAACAAGGTTTCTATGAGAAATTCTTTGTTTTCCTGTTAAAAATAAATATATATTCAGAAAAACTTTAAAATTAAATATTCATTCAACAAATTTAATGTTCCTTTGAGTAAAATATTTAATACCTCAAATCTAGAAAAAAAACCTTTTATATTTTTGGGAATACAAATCTAAATTGCTTTGACTACACCCAAACTACTATGGTTAATGATTTTTACAATAACGATTTCCAACATGGTGCTATCCCACTGATAAACCGCCCTACACGTGTAACAAAAACAACAGCAACACTGATTCAAAAGAACACATCCACTGAACATACAATAATGCAACTTGTAAATGAAATAACTAATGCTTTTGCTAAAAAGGAAATGACGCTAGCTAGGAGTTTTTACTGATTTATCAAAGGCATTTGACACTGTAAACCATTCTATTTTACTAAAAAAGCTTGAATCATACGGCATCAGGGGAACCACATATAAATGGATTAAAAGTTATCTAGCAAACAGAAAACAATTTATCTGTTATGACAAAAAAAGTTTTATTGAATTTTGTGATACCACATGTGGGGTTCCTCAAGGATCCGTTCTAGGTCCATTGCTTTTTTTAATCTATGTAAACGATTTACATACCGCATCTTCTAAATTATCAACAGTAATGTTTGCTGACGACACAAATTTCTTTTTATTTGAAAAAAATTTAGATGACTTATTCGCAAAAATGAATAATGAGCTGAATATTATTTCAACCTGGTTCAAGGCGAACAAACTATCTGTAAACGTCAAAAAAGTTTACTCTTTTTTATCATAACAAAAAGGTCATCACAAATGATTTACCGATTTTAAGCCTAGATAAAGTAATTATTAAAAGAGATTAAGTAACGATGTTTCTTGGTATATTGATTGACAAAAACCTAAACTGGAAAGCCCAAATTTCAAAAGTATCCTCCACAATCTCGAAGAGCATTGGGATTTTATATAAGGCAAGACCGATGTTGTATAAATCACTGCTAAAACTGCTTTATTCGGCATTTGTACACAACTATTTAAATTATAGTAGCATTGCCTGGGCCAGCACTCATAAATCAAAACTAGAAAATGTACATCGTCATCAAAAACACGCTGTTCGTTTGTTCACTTATCAAAACCGCTCCACTCACTCAAAACATCATTTTAATGAAATGAACATTCTAAATGTGTACGAACTTAACATCTTTGAAACTCTTACTTTTAGGTTCAAATGTAAACACAACTTATCGCCAAAAATTTTTTTTAAATTATATACATTAAAACCACCAAATAAATATATTCTAAGACGTCATTTATTAGTAGAGCCATCGATTAATACAAAGTACGAAGAAGTTTCTATATCATTTCGTGGCCCTCATCTGTGGAATAAAATTGTTTTTAGTAGCCCTAATCTCTCTGAAATAAAAAAACTTTCTCTTTTTAAGAAGAAACTAAAGACATAAATTTTTTCTTCTTGTGATTTTAAATCGTTCTTTTAAAGTTTTTATGTATTGGTAAAGACAAAGCAGTTTAAATCCATTTGCATATGTAGGAGTCCAGCCTGTGACGATATGTACCGTTATGCCGTTAGAAATTTTGGGTGTGTGCTCCTGTTACTGTGTAAATAAAATTGATGTTGTGGTTTACAGTGAGATGGGTAAAACCCATACTCATTGTTGCAATGCCACCATACGCCACCATTTCGTGGCACACCATCCACCAAATACAAACTGTTTTGGCAACACACGACCTTGGTTTTTTTTCCGTCATGTAAAAAGAGACTCGTCAACTTCAACAGCTATATTTGGCCCATCAAGTATTACAGCATTATCAGAAAGGTCCGCTGCATAGTCCTCTCGTAAATAGTTACTAAAATCGGTTGTAGCTTCTTTTTTTGTTCCGAGTTCGTCATTCAAAAATTTTAGTTATATTCTTTCAACCAACAACAAATAAATAAAATTATATCTCTACACGCTAGTGTGGAGATGTAACTTTGAACTTGGTTGGAACTTAACGAAGAATTTAGAAAAAGAGTCTGTGTTGTGGTTTGTAAATGTTTAAACAGTGATGTGTTACAACTTTACCAACTATTTTACAACGCAAAATCAATGACGTAATACTAGATTTTTCTAGTTTTACGTCCGTGATTTTGCGATGTAAAACTCAACTTTTTGTTTCTAAAGTTACAAAGGTCCATTTTGAACGCACCAAAAAGACTTTTCATTTTATGGGTGCTCATTATAATAATAAATTGCCTAGAGAAGCAAGAAGTCCAAAACTGTTACTGAACAGTTTTTAAATTTGATTTAGCCATTTTTAGGTTGATTATAAATTTTAAGTTTTACTATATTTATATAAAAATATTATTTTTCTAATTAATACAGGACACATTAGGAAAACAATAATAAATTTTACTGAAATGTTTTTGTTCTGTAAAAACTTGTTTGTATTAAATAATAACCAAATTGATAAACATGAATTGTCTTTGATCTTTTGGTGAAGAAATATTTCATAAACTCTTGTGTTTCATGGTTTGAGAGGTACCAACCAGGAGTTTTAAAATCGTCGTCAATAAAAGTTCCATATATGTTGGTACCATGGGTATAATCCACGTATACTCCTTGGGTTCTACCCATCTACCAATTTTTTTATGCGTCGTTTGCAGAATTATCATAAAATCCTCATCTTTAAAATCAGGTGTTGATTGACCTTTCTATTTGCAGAACAACACTGGATTTTGTTCGCGTCCTTCCCATTCTTTTATCTCATAAGTAACTCTTTATAATTCGAATGGCGCTCAATGTTGTTAATACTGAATGATTTTGTCAGGTTACTCAAATCTTGTCCCTCGAGTAAGTGTAAACGTGTGTAAAAGGAGCCTATTTAATCTCTTATATCATCAAGTACGCTTCCCGACGTTACACCCATATTAAGTTTCGCAGCAACCTCTCTTTTCTAGCGTAACATTAAGGTTATTTTTTGTAGTTGGTTGTTATGTCCATAATGAGTGTGACATGCATGAGCTGTGACAGCATCGTTCTCGTCTCGAATCACTTTCAAAGTAGTTGTGCAGTTTTTATCGATTTTGCAAGTGCCTGTAAGAAATATAAGTGATAGCTAAATACGTTAGAGTGAGTCATTCTTTAAAATCCAAGTTACAAATGAATATACACCCATACCTGTCTGCTATCACTTTTTTTCGCAGTGTAAAAAAGAAATGGTCTTCTCAATAGGAACTAAAATGAGCTGTTTGTTACATGCTATGTTTGCACAATAAATAAATGTTTGTACAGGAAGGGAGTATGTCTACAGAAACATTAAGGTGGGAATTTTTGTAATTTTCTTCTTCACCTTTTTTCTGCATATTAAAATCTACTAGATTACAGTCAAGAGCAGGCAATATTTTTTCCTCGAATTGGGTCTGTTGCCAGCTTATTAATTAAATAAGATTTTGTAATAATATCTGTACGGAATATCAACTTTTATCACATCTACTAATTTTTCCGAACACTGTCTATACCATCAAAAACATCAGCATGTCTTAAAGTTTTTCCAGCGTTTGTTTGTTTTGTATTACTTAACTGTCTTGATACACCATACATTTAATGCTTAAATGTGTTGCTTCTGAAAATTGAGGGTCTAAATCAACATTAAGTTTAATCGCACTACCCTGACAGGTGTTAAAAATTCCCAGCTTTGCGAAACTGAAATGTTTGTAATACAAACAACTGATTAATAAGGTTGTTCCTGTTTTTAGTAGTGGTTTAATTTAAAGATTTTATTTTAGTTTTGATAACATGTTAAACTGTTTTTGTATTTAAAATAAATGTTAATGATGAGATGAGACATCTACTCCATAAGCATCTGTTTATGTCTAGTCATTCTCATGAGTATATTGTCTCATAGCAGAAAGTTTTTTTTCGGCTCTACAGTATCTTGAAACGGTTTTGAGAAAACGCATGCTGTAAATTTCGAAGGTTATAAACTATATATTTTTTTCTAGCTACCTTGTGTTAAATTTTATCTTAATATAGCTAATAAAAAAATAAAAAAAAAAAAGTTAATAAACTTATTAAATTAATGTAAATGTATTGTGTTACTAAGTTTTATTTAAACATGTTATAACATATACATTATTCAAGTAATATATTCTTATTTCCTTAAAGTTAAAATATATATATTTTTAGAACTCTACCTTGATACACTATCAATTATTATGTTGTCCACTATGCCTCCTGCAACATTTTAGTTGTGTGAGCTTTAAAATGAATAATTCTATGTCTGTAAAACAAGATATGATACACTATAGTGCTACAATAAATGTGTGGGATAAGATTGCAAAATGTCTAGATTAAATGATGTCTAGACTATTGTTATAGAATTTTCCTTACCTGCTTTATTTCCATTGATGATGGAGATGGTGATAGAGGTGGTGATCCTGCTGGAGATTGATGATACAACTTTGTTGGTGTAGCAATATTATTGCTTTAGTCGGAGTTACACTATTTCCTGTAGTCGGAGTTACATTATTTACAGAGGAAATTGGAGTTGCCAACTGTTTTGAAGGAGTGTTTTTTAATTTTTCAGCTTAAAATTTCGATCTTTTTGGTGCCATTTTTATTTATGATTCTAAAATTCAACGTGTTTAAATATATAAACACAGAAAAATAATATATGTACAAAACACAAACAAACAGATATGGTAAAAGACTTTCAATATCACTTCATTCTCATAATTACAGCATCATAACCAGAAACAAATAATTTTGTAATGCTAAAAATAGACATACCATTATATTTAAGGTGGCTATTTAGGACGACAGAATTTCAACATTATATCGCCACACCAGAGAACTTATGTGGAGAATTATTTAAATCTATATAAAAGTCGTTTAATAAGTTAGTAGTCTCATTCAAAACTTGACCATGAAGAGTTTGTTTCAGTGAGCAGGATTAAATTACTTGATTTGAGGGTGGTGTCAGCAGCAATATAAACAGCATTTTTCCTGAAAGATCTAGTATTTAATAAGGCAAACATTAAAGTATTACCTGATCAACAAAAAAAAACTACTAGTATGAAAATGAATTCATTTCAAAAACGATTATTTTCATCAGTAGAGTCAGGATTTACTATAACCCTATTCTGTCTGGGGTGTTTTTAAAATCGTGAACACGGGGTGGGTGGGGCGGAGGCGTTTAAATCTCAGCAGTTTGATGGGTAATTTACTTGAAAATTGGCAACAATATAAATTTATCTATTTACCTATTTCCAAAAGAACTAAAAATGCAATAATTGTGATGACTTCATCATTAAATTGACAAATGGATTTTTTTGTTTATTTAAGATATTTTTGATTTAGTAATATTTAGTAATATTATTATAATAATATTGTAATATTATAATATATTATTATTATTATTATTATTCAATTATTATTATTCAATATATAATATTATTCAATTGAATCAAGTTTATAAGAAAAGGGTCAATATTTACCATAGCAACAAAAATATTTGAGCTCAGAGCCATCTTGCCTTCAATTTTTATCCGCCAATGACTCTCCTTTGGGGGCGTAGCAAGGAAGACCGTAGCAAGCCTATTTCAACCATCATATGTTGCGATAATATACAGGACACGGTATTTGTCCAGAAATTCCGTCAATATAGACCTGGCGTAGCCACCAGTTGAGCCACCACATGAAAACATCAATGGAGAGAGATATAAGCCATCCTTATTTTGAGACATAATTCCATTTGTTGCAAGGATTAAGTTTTACTTCAGGTCCTTGCTGGGTCTTCTTCAGATCGAATTGGTTTCAATGGCCTGCGTTTATTTATAGTGCCATCGATCTTAATACCATGTCCAAATATGTTTACCATTTCTTATAGTTCGGCTGCGTTTTGGTATAATAGCCCCATTCTCCGCATCTAAATCGTAAAGGCGGATGATCTAGAAGTTGTAATGGAAGCAGTAATTAACAAGTCTGCCGATTCACACAAGTAAGCGCATTCAACTCGACCAAATATAGAAGATCTCAAGAAAAAGCATGACAAGACAATACTTCGCTACAAGCTTGCCCAGGAGAAATGAAAAAGGATGAAAAAGGGGATTCAGCATCAGGCACTCCTTGAGGAGCAAATGGCTGCACTAGGTGGAGATGATTCTAATTCCCACTTCAAATGCTCAAGCTTAAAATTAAGATGCAGAAATTGCATGCAGGACAGGCATTAACCAATAAATCTGAAGGTTACGATATAGCACGGCAAATGTTAGGTTCGTCACCATCGACAGGTGAAATTGAGAAATTGAGAGACTCGCTGATATACGTCTAAAATTGCAATGTAGGATCTAAAAATTGCAGTGAAATTGAAATCGATGTTTTCCCGATTCAAGTAATCTGGTAATAACTCGTTATGACCTCATGAGGTTTTAGATATCAGGTTTTATCTAGAACTGACGAGTTTGGTAAAATAATTCAGCAGCAGGGGGTAGCCTATTCGAAGTTTCTCGATGGCATTCAATCACTTTTAAGGGGTCGAACAGGTATATCTAAAGGATCAATGCTATGAACCCCTAGAATGCCACCGACGCCACCATCAAAAATTCAGTCAAGTTTTGAATCACTATCGTCTGATGAAGAAGTTGACGCTCTAGCTCTAAACTTTGATGACCACCTGACCATGAGAGATAGTGACGACGAAGCACAGCAAAAGAGAAGTGATATTAAGCTACTAAACCAGGTCAAGGAATATTGGCTCAACAGGCCGTCAAAACAGCTCTTACTATGTAAGGGCCGATAAAAGAGAGAATGAAGACTGCGGCTCAAACAGCAGCCACAAAGGAAATGAATCTTGTACATGCTGGATTTACTGCTGCTCACTCGATTCTTTGAGCAAGTTAGCACAATTCCCTGTTAGACATGCGTGCTTTTTTACGTCATATACAACACTGAAATATTATGAAATGTTTATGAAAAGAGTAATGTTAACACGCATCTTCCTGAGCTCACAGGTTTGTTGGTGCTGCCCCCTCCCCAACCACACCCCACATCGACTGAAATAATCAAGACTTACCATAAGCTCGTAGAAGCCAAGGTGATTTAGATAACACAAACGAGCCTCAATTTGAAACGGGCGCCGAGCGAGTCTTTATCGATCTCTCCGTTAGCAATGTGGAAGTAATGCCCCTATATGAAACCACTGAGCCCTTGTTTTGTCGTCTTTATCTTTGATGTAGTGGATTTTGTTGGCTTTCTGGAAATTCAATGGCCGATCTTTCCCTCTTAGTGCAAAGATAAGCAGCTTCGTTGGGGTTACGGATAGCAATGCTAGAATCATCACCATGCATAGCACATTTTCCAACGAACTGGACAGCCAAGTCTCTCTCGGGGATCTTGGTCTTTGTTTTGGCACCAATGCTAAAAACGACCACGCGGGCAGTGACTTCTTTATATCCCCAGAATTGAGTAAGTCTCTGAGTTCTGGAGTGGTGGTCCATCCCAGGTTTTCATGCAGTTGCTCTCCCACACGACCTACAGCATACGGTTAAGTGTTTGGATCAAACACCCAAGTGGAGAGCTGTATTAGAGTGAGCACGTTGCTAAGGGGCACACCCTCTACGTTCGTTCGGTACATCATGCTATTCGGGAACCTATACTCACGTACAAGATCCACTGCATCACCCACCCCTCCCATGATGGAATCTTCGCATGTTGGATTGGTTGTTCACATATCGAAATATTGATGTTTGCCTGTTTCTTGTGTGACATCTTGGCTGTTCCAAACTTTAGACTCAACCTGAGCCACCTTCTAAACGCCTATGTATTTCAAAAAGGTTCGCCTTATGTCTATATGTTATGGTTCAATGGTTCAAATTTTAAAATGGTAAGATTTTATGGTATATCGTGTACATATAGTGATATAAAAAATATCGCTTTTAATTGAAAATATGTTTCAATTTAAAATGAATCTAATGTAAGTTTAACTTACTGTACACTTCGTACACTCGCCTTTGTTTAATAGTCTAAGCGTCAAAGGGTCAAATTGGGAACAAATTCCGAACAAGCTGTAACTAATTTTATTCTAACCAAAATTTAATGTACTTTAACATAAAAAAAATCCCCATTTGCTGCTAGAGGGGGATTTTCGCTATAGCTTGTTGAGTGGTGGGGTATATATCTCAAAAGCTGTAGCTTGTTGAGTGGTGGGGTATATATCTCAAAAGCTGTAGCTTGTTGAGTGGTGGGGTATATATCTCAAAAGCTGT
>JAUZNK010026365.1:0-19644 GCA_035046665.1 Euphysa ruthae
ATTAGCCCTCAAATAACCTAACATCAATTTTAATAAACAATTTTTCAGAGGTCTATTCTAATATTTAAAATACGTCTCTAGGGAATGCTCATAACAATAAACAAATCCTGTCTTTATAATGATAAGAATGGTTTTTTATCCAATGAAAAACAAATAAAATTGCATTAGTACAGTCCAGAATATTTAGAAGATTGGAAATATTTCTTGAATGTAAATAGTTAAAAGAAAAATAACATTCTCAATAATTTGAATATTCATTTAATCTACGATAGTTTGAATTAACGAAGACTGCAAAACTGTGCTCTACCATGCCTCTATATATATATAAAATCTTGATCTTCAGGTATCTTAAAGGTTATGCTGATCAGTTCAAACATTTTGAAAATGGAAGCTATGTAAAAAGATTGTTTCAAATAAAAGGAAAAAGAAATGTTAGAATTTCCCAGGTAAAGATTATTGTTTCAAGCCATAAAAATTTATAGTTGAATTTCTATAAACACAAGATGCATATTCTAGATTAATCCCTCATTGGAATCTCTGATTTTTCCAGGTTTCCCTGAATCAAACCAATAACTTTTTTTTCCTCCAGGTTTTTTAAGTAGGTTTGAACTTGAGATTAAAACACTATAAAGAATATTGGCTGGTAAGTTCAGTTGAAAACCATGACAGGATTATTTTTATTTCATTGAAAAATATCAAACCTGTCCCCTACAGGCATTTATTCTTTGTATTAAATCTCATTGGTTTTCCAGGAATAAAACTAACCTTAGAAATATGAAACAATCATTATTTTTATATTTCTGAATAAAAATGTGACCTACTTACTGGGGCTTGAAAAATATTACAATTGTTGAGAGCATGTGCAAAGCATTACCTAACTGGTGGAAATTTGGGTAAAAAGATTGATTTGATGGTTCTATAACTTTTATTATAATTAAAAAACAAGCCAAAATGAGCAAAAATAATAACTTTCAACAAAATTATGAACTTCTTGGTAAACCTCAAAATTGTGATTTCCAAAATAAATGTTTTCCTTCTAATCTATTTCTCAGCACCCAAAAAAATAATAATAAAAAAAATAATAATCATTGACAAGATTTAAATCAAAATTTAGAAAAAATTTGAGTGCATCTAGGGGTTTATTTTGCCATAAATATTCAATCAAGCAACAAAATGCTTTTTCTTTTTTTTAAATCAAAAGTGTTTGTGTTCTCACACTAGAAACTTACCACTTGATACAAAATCTCTAAGGACGATGGCAAAGAGTAAATTTATAGAATCTCAAGGATGAGGAGGTTCAAAACACCATGCGAACTAATATAATCAAAACAATATCCTTTTGACTAGGTTGAATGTACTTACCGCTCATTAAATGATGGCGATTCATTTATTTTGGATGATGAATGGACTATATATTGCTGGAATGGTAGACAGAGCAATAAAGTTGAAAAAATAAGGGTAATATATATTTTTTTTTCTATAATCATTCATTTACTCTCAAACGATTATATTATGATAAACAATTGCTATCCTAATTTCTCATCTGAAATTGGCCAATAAAATGTTTCAAATAGCCGAATTACTAACCGTACTGGCTAATAAATTTCTATTCAAATAAAAAAAGGTTTTTGTTTGTTTTATTTTAATTTTTGTTAAAAAACTGATGTAATTAAAATTTGACCTTAAAACTGGCTTAGAAAAAATTGAATAAAATTTTGTCTTTTACATAAAAATTTTATCTCAAAGCGAGAAATAAGAAAATCTCAGCTAGGGAATTTACGAAAATATCATCATCATTTTTAAATCACCATTATTAACCTCATTACGATTGCTTATTATCATGTGCTCTTACAGCAAACATTTCAAGACAAATCAGTGTTTATTGTAAGACTACACGCTTTAAAATGTTTGGTCTAATCATTCGATGAAGCATTGAAAAAAAAAAAAGTTGGATACCTTTTATACAGCCAAAATAATAAGAATTTCCAAACTTATAAAATAATTTGAAATAAACAACATCTTTCTCATAGTGGTGGATAATGATTCAACATAAAATTTTACAAAAATTTACTAAAATCGAACTAAAAAAAAACAAACAAAAAAAAAAAAAAAAAAAAACTAAATGGTGTGTTGCTCTTGTGCTATACATCCTAGTTTTTAGTTAATCAAAAGCTTGTTTATGCTTCATAATAAAATTTTGCTTAATTTCTATAATTTTAAAAATATTTAGGCAATAGAAGCTGCATGTGAAATAAGAGACCAGCTATGTTTTGGAAAAGCTGAGATTATAATAGCAGGTAATATATTATGTAATGTTAAATGGTTTCCATTAAGAATGAAAAAAATTACGCAACATTATAAAGAGCACTTACTTATGGCAAATTTGAGGGACATTAGAAAATTTAACCAGTTAAACTTTAATTAAAAAAGATAAAACAAAAACAAGAAGCTTTTAATCAAATACAACATGATCACATTTTGTTCTTCTAGTTTTAAAATAAAACTCCCCAAAAAGATACAAACAAGGCCTTACTCTATTAAGAAAGGATATTTCATTCTATTGTAATGCTCCTTGGTTTGTCTGGGAGTATTTTGATAACAATCCAATTGTGTTTTATTATCTGCAGAAAAAGTTATAAGCGACTCAAAGGACACACACTTTTTCTTAAAAAAAAAATTTAAACCAAAAAATTTACCAAAATAAACTTAACAATCATTCAATTTCACTGAGTATAAAAATATATTAGTTTTAACAGGCAGCCAAATCGGTCAAAAGAAGCCATCTATAGACCTCTAAGTTCATGAAAAATACAAAGAATAAGCTGTTTTAAAAAAATTTTCAGTCTAAAAATTATCATGTTTGGGCCCAGTTCCGAAAAATAGTAGTTTTTAACAGGTGGAATATTGATCAAAAGAAGTCCTATATAGTACTGAAACTTTAAGCAAAATGTCAAAAAAATCTAGGTGGAGACATATGTGTCATATGTCAAAAGAAGTCCTTAATAGCCCTCTAACTTAATGAAAAATGGAGAAAAAAAATATAACCTTTTTAGATAAAATTTTAGAGAAAATTATTTTCGGTCTTAAATATTTGGGCCTATTACCAATTTTTAACACGTTAAGTGCCGCGCCAAAAATCAATGTATATCAGTGCCAAGCTAAATTTTGCCATATAGGCTATATGTATATAGTTTATACATATTTTTCTATATAATTACATCAAATTAGAAATAATTTATGATAACAATGTATGATGAAATATCATTTCATTGGTAACGGAGAACAAAATTTCATTCTTGGTTTCAAAGGACAAGCTATATTATGACGAGATATCTCCTCTTCTGGCAACTGGGAAAGTTTTTCATTCTCAGTTGCCAGAAACGTGATATCTCTATTGTTTCATAGATTTGATTGTGAAACTCTAAATAAATTCTTTACAAAAGTGTCATGGCAGAAAATTCACAGGATTTCAATTCAATTCAATACAAACAATCTACAATTTTTCATTTATTTTGGTAAAAATACAAAAATAATCTAAAATATCTCATCTTCGTCACTTCAAGAAGGAAATCAGAACACGACATATCTCGTCCTTGGCATTTAACATGTTAACAAAATTTTTGACAGGTATAGGTCAAAAGAAATGGTTCTTTAACTTCATAGTAAGTTTCATAAAAATTTAATGGATTGTTTTGGCGAAAAAACAAAAAAAGTTCTGTTAATGACAAAGAAACAATTTTATATTTGACATAAAAACTTAAGATTCAAAATTATCTAAATGCCATTTGGGAAAATGTGGTCTACTAATTAATAACTAAAATAAATGATTAGTTAAAAAATTTTTAGCTGCAATATCTAACCAAACAAGAAATGGTATAGTGTTAGTTTTTTGTTTTCGGAAATTTCCTCAAAAATTTTAAATTTTGACCATTTTATATTCTTTATTAAAGAATGGTGGGTGATTTGTAAAGATTTAAAAAAAAATTTTTTCATGTCTAATGACGAGTTTGCAATAAAATAAGGAAACCCGACAAAAAAAAAATAATAAAAAAAAAGCTAGTAAACAGGCGATTTTAATGATTTAAATATTTCAAATAAATACCTCATAAAAAAATTTTTTTTCCAAATATATAAATCTATTTAAATCCACCACATGCGTTTTTCTTTGTATTTCAGATGCAGGAATCGATGAACAAGAAGAAAAACAATTCTTCAAAGTTCTTGGCCATGAAGGAGCTATCAAATCTAAAGTAGAAAATAAACCTGATTATATGGGTACTTTAGATGATTATGAAATAAAACTATACAGGTAAAAGTTAAGTTGAAACAATCTTATTGTTGATACATTTCTATTAAAAATGAAAACCTAGAAGAAGGGCAACAGAAACTAATTTAAAGGCATCACCAAATTCTATTACACGCTTACATTTAATTTATAATCAGAACAACAAGCAGTTTCATAAACAATGATCAGACCATAGGAAAAAATTCAAATTGCATATGAAAACTGAATATTAGGGCAAGTTTGGCTAAATAGGAGGTAACAATAATTTTTTTAGGGATAGGCCGTTGAGGACTGCAAGATTTAAGGTTGGAGAGATTCTATGGAATGCTTTTGTACTCAATCTGTCTTATGATGCATGCAGGTTGCTCAAATTTTAGAGAAGATTTAGTAAAAGATAATACACATACCCTGATTTTCAACTTTAAATTAAACTTTTGTAATGTATTACTTTAACCCAAATACAAAATATCAATCCAAGTATGAACACAAAATATAATTATTTCATTGTTTACATACTTTCAGTTTTTTATGTTTTTAGAATAACAGAGGAGGATCTAATAGATATTACAACCAATCCACTTAGGTATAAAATGCTGACATCAACAGTAAGTAATCTTAAATTTGTTAGTGCCATGCACTCTTATTCATTTAAGGAAGGCAAAAGAAATCCAAACATGGATGCCTTCTATGTTTTATTAAAGACTTTGCTTTTTTTTAAAAGGAGCAGCTTTCTAATAAATAAAAATTCCATAAAAATTTTTATTGAATTATTTTTTGTTTTGAAAAAATATATATTTTGATAAAACATGGATAGTACAGTTATAAAAATGTCAAATCATATCTTTACACAAGCAGGTGAGCAAGGGTCATGTCTTCCTCAGTGGGAAAATTTACTGGGTTTAGATAAATCAGATATAGATTGATAATTAAGTAACCAAATAATGATTGATGCAAAATCTTCAGCCATTTAACATAATAAAATTTTATCATTCAATTAATGAAATTATAGAACTGTGTAATATAGAAAAAAGAATGCAGACTTTAAATAGTTTAGTTGATTTAAGATTTTTAAAACAGGAGAAAGATTCCAGTAGTAGGTTAGTATCAACTCAGTATAATAAATTTTATTAGATAGAAAAACAATCTCATTTCAAAATACAAAGAATTCACATTAAATCCCTCATTGAATAGATCGGTAAGCCTAACACGACTTCTAGTATTGGTGCACATAAACTGCAACATCTTAACTAGACACTTGTTTATGTTTTCTCTAAATCTAAGAAGGAGAAAAAGAGATTTTTAAATTATATTTTTCCTGAAGCAGCCTGAATAAAAATATCACATATGTAGTGCCACATAGTGAAAAAAAAACCAAGCTACACCTTATCTATATCAATTTTTTCTTTCAGTAATTTATCAATCACTCTTTTCATTGCTTAATCAAAAAAATCCAATTATCTATAGTTACTTCTCTCTAGAGAATCATCCTTACCCTTAGACAATCACCTATAATTATAACTTAATCAGTTTTGAAATTACCATGAACTTTGTAATGTCAATTTAATGGTAATATTAAGTGGGCAAATGGAGAAATATTTTTTATTTAAAATTTTCGGTCTTGTAGTTCTTAAGGTATTTTTGCATTTGTAGAAGTCATTTGAAAAGCTGATTTTTTTAAGCAAAATATTTCAAATATTATCAATATTTTATGTTTCAATTAAATACTCTATTCAAAATTAATTTTAACATGGTAATGGATAATTCTAAAACTTTAAAACAAAAAAATATTAATAAAACTTTCGGCTTAAGTTTCTCGATTTCTGTTCATTTCCTTTCAAGTTATTCAAAAACATTCATGGGGAGTTTATATGGGTAATTTTACGCAGACATTAAAGAAATAATAGTTCCAATTTTCTATGGTAATAATCTTTCATTTTTCCTATATTTTTCTAAATAATTTAAGTTGATGTTTCAACATTTTTATCCAGACATATCAAATTTCAGCCCTTTTAATCAATTTCATTAGTTTAAACTGTCTCCTGCCGAAAATCAAAAAGGAAACATCACAAAAGACTGTAATCATTCAAAAATGTTTTTTTATATTCATAAATTTAGGTTTGAATATATTTATTGATAATGTATTAAACAACTAAGTTGCTTAATCGAGGTAATACAGAGCTGTGAAATGTGCGTGTATAGAACAATAACACAGTAATCAAGACTTTTTTCGAATCCAGTTTGTCTGAAATGAGATGTTGCAAAAGTTGGAAAACTGGCTCAAAATAGTTATGCTTGTTCAAAATCATACAAAACTTTAAACGTATAAAGCAAACTGTGAATGAGGCATTATTAAGGCAAAATACCCTAAACAACGATTAATAGCAATAAGAGTCAAAAGATAAAAATCTTGAGAAAACAGAAAAACCGATTTGATGCAAACAAAAATAAACCTTAAACTGTAATTACAATATGGATAAATCATCAAACGAGCAGGATTAAAAGGGTTTTTAGGCTTCTTCATGAGTCCAAAAATACAAACTACAGCAAACTTAAAGAGGTTATTATCATAGCAAGTTTATGCTAACTTGATTCTCCACCCATTTCCTGAAGTAAGCACACAACTTTTTGCCAATCCGCACAATTATAATCACATGAGATAGTGATATGAAGATCAAGACCAAGTCGAAGTATAAATACATTCCTGTCAAAAAGGTTTAATTATCAAAATTAAGCTTTTTTACATGAAAATTAGCACTAGACGACTCATAATTTTAGTTTAAAATTACTGTATAAAAAAATTATATAAAAACTGAATTGCCATGGGATTTATTAAGGTTGGATTTTTATTTGCTAGAACGCGTATTTACTAAACCTCGAAAAATATGGTTTGTATGGTTGGATTGGCTCACGATGCAAGCATAAGATTACAAATCATATTGATGTAAGTACATCCATTATTGTATGTATATATTCTAATGAAAAAATTTTTACATACCAGCAAATATAAAGCAAGCCTAAAAATTTATTTTTCAGTTAACATAAAAATAATCATGATAGTAATAATTTTAAGAGCTAGAACCAGAAACGTAAAAAAAAGCTTTTTATCCCAATGTGGCAACAACTATTTTGTGTGATACATTCAAAAAAGGCAACCTTATAAAAAGTTTTATATAACCTAATGAAATAAATAAACAAATAAAAATTTGATGCAGCTGCCAAAAAATTACTAAACATTGACAGCAGAACATTGTAATGGCTTTTGGTTATTTCGTTGAACATATAAATTACAACAAATATTAATATAACAAAAAAAATTAAAAAATAAATAATAATAATAATAGGAGACGCACTAACTTATATTATCATTGTTTTGATTTAATGGAACAAAGAGTTATTCAATTGTAAAATAAAACAAGAAATGAAATTAGTGTAAGGTTATGCTGTTCATAAATATTGACATAAATGGTCTAATGTAGACTAAAGCTTAGATCGATTGTGCGCTGCTTCTTCAAAAAAGTTTAACTCTTTCAAACAATGCTATTTTCTTCCGCACTAAAAATTTATGAAATTTCTCAGTAACTGTACCATTTTTTTAGTACAACAAAACATTCCATTGAAATTAAGTTATATTTACAAAATAAGATTTAACTGGATTAATTTTTTAACTGATCAATTATCAATACTTTTTGTTGACCTTTTTCCATTTTTAGCAAAATTATTATCTCTTCTATCCACAAAAATTATTTTGTATCAAACGATATTTGTTGAACAACGTAAGCTCCGCCTACTAAGCAGAACAAAAAATAATAGAAAAAACTATTGTTAATTAATTGCTAATTAAGTGATTTTTAATTAATTAATAAATAATTATTTTAATTAATTAATTAATAGTCATTTAATTAATTAATAGTCATTTAATTAATTATTTGTTAATTGCAGTATGAATTTTAGTCAATATATTTTTCAATGACATAGCGCATTAATGTATACTTTTGAATATTATTTGCTATTTTTAGAAATTCCTTAAAGTGAGGAACTACCCAATAGACACTCCCATTCACGTCATGCATGAAAACAACGAGCTTGAACCGTTTAAAAAAATGTTTTCTGACTGGCCGAATAAGAATTTAAAAACTTGTAATAAAGTGGAAACTGGTAAGAAATTTCTCTTGTACTATATCAATATATTTAAATATTTAGATATTGGCACCCTTGCAGTATTAACACAAACGAAAATCAATACAGCTGATTCCTAGACCAAAAATTATTATTTTTTATAAATAAAGTGACCATAACCATAGGTCCCTACAAATTTGGTGACTTTTAGTTCTTACAATATGGTAGATTAATATAATTAAGATTAAAAATAATTTCATAAATAACGTCTTCAAACCCTCACTCATTTTTTTCTGCTTTTCGTGCTTCCGCACGAGAATCAAATTGAAAATTTCAATGAAATATATACTTCATTTAACTACAGGAAAGCAAACAACAAATATTTCAAAAGAAATCATGAATGACAATGCTTCAGGTGTCGTAAAGGTATTTAGCAATAGTTTAAAATTTGATATTACTTTTCAGTCTTAATAGTTTAAAGCTTTTATCTTATTTTCTTTTATCTAGATTTGAAATAATTGCAAAAACATCATTCTCATGAAAGTATTTCTATATTTGGACTCAGTGACCAAAACAAGTTTTTGATAGGTAGCCGTTTACACCAAACAAAGCTTTCCAGTAAAAAAAAAAAAAATAAATAAATTGTCTAAAATTTTGGTTACCAAGCTTAACCTAGTCTATGAATAGGTTAGAAGCAAAAAAAAGGTGCAAGTTTTTCTTAAACTTTGTTAAGGGCATATGACCGAGGAAAGAGAATTATTAATAGATTTTTAATATGGATTAAATGATACAATTCAAAACTAATAAATTATAAAATATACATATAAATTTAATCTTGTTGAGTATAGAAAAAAAATGTGGGCACAGAATTGCTTGCTATGCAATGCAATGTTAGCTACTGCAATTAATTCTAGTATGAACTTAAATTTGAGATAGTCTCCCAAAACCAAATTCTATTTGAGCTAATTTCATATAGCAAACATGGCTTGAAAGCTTAGTTAATAGAGTGCTTGTTAAAAAAATCTTAACAGTAGAATTGAATAAAAATGTATATTAGAAATATGCATGCATTTACGGAATTCATTTAAAGTTCCGTTCAGAGTTATTGTTTAGAGAAATATGAAGACAAACTGTTTGGATTTTTCAAGAAAACTATTATTTTAAGTGTTTGCCATTTTTCGAAGTAAGAGTATGAGTAACTGTTCGCAAGCGCCCACATACACATACCTTAGAAGAAATTTTACATTAAATCTTCCTCCAACATTTTACAAAACTTAGGGAAAAAATCCATTCTAGTTTAAAGGTAGTATTATTTGGAACATGCTTTCAAATTGAAGCTTCTCCCTCCTTAGAGATTTTTTTAAACGTCGAATCAAGGATTGGAAAGGTAAAATTTGTCCATGTAAGTGTTGTATGTAATTTTGAGTATTTTATAGTTCTTGCTTTTAAAATTTTATTGGAATGTAACCGTTTGTTGCTATGTTATTATTTAACAGTAAATAAATAAATTGAATTGAATTGAAAAAGATATTAGTGTGTGGTCGTACATCAAAATTAGTGTCTAAATAAACACACACAGAAATTTTACTGTATTTAATGCAAAAAAGAACCATTAGTAGTTAAAAAATATAGCACAGATAAAACTTTTCAGGCATACATCTCATAATCAGATAGGATTTTGGGTTTAGATACGCTTAATGATTGGAATTTGTGTGAATGAAAATCTTGATCATGGCTACTATTTCTATAATACGCCAATAAGTTATTGGATAAAATACCAGTACAAAATAATTAATTTCTTTTAGGTGTGGAGAATCGAAGGGTACAGTAAAGCAGAATGGCCGCTAGAATATTATGGATTCTTTTATGACGGGGATTGCTATATTGTTTATTATCAAAGTCGTGATAAATCGACAAAATTAATTTACATATGGCAGGTATGAATAAAGAAAACGTATTCAATTTGACTGGTTTGAATTTATTTTAACAGCAAGTAAAATTATTTTGATTAATGCTATACCCAGACACTTTTTAATAATGAACTGCAACAAGCACCCAAATTAATAGAAAAGTTTGAATAGGTAAAGAACTCATTTCTAACCCAAGTCATTAATCCCTAGGGAATATACAGTTCAGAAGAGGAAAAGGCTGATGCATTTTACTTCTCGCAAGAGTTGGATAATTCATTTGGTGAAAAAACAACACAAATCACTGTCATACATGGAAAAGAGCCCGAGCACTTTTTGAGAATATTTAAAGGGAAGTTTATTACTCTATCTGTAAGTCCAAATTGACACAATTATTGGTACATATGAAATTTTCAATATGGTTTTTTACAAAGGAAAAAATTATTATGATTTACTTTAATAGTAATGTATAAATGCACTTTTTTGAAATCATTTTAATAAACTGATTCTTGATTATATTCTTATACTGTCCTTAATTTTATTTTAACTTTTAATTCTTTTGAACTGGAGCTCATACATGAAAGGCTAGAATTCTTCTTTAGTTTATTTAATTCTGCTGTTACTTGCTGGAAAAATTTGTTGGAATAATTGAGTTAGGATTGAATAAACCCAAAGCTACAGCTTGCTCGACTCCTGCTATCTCTTTTTATGAACAAAAACCTTTAAATAAGTTAGTTGTAAATTTTCAATCAAATTTAATAAAAACTAAGAAAATAATATTTCCAAAGTTTCATATACAAACATCAAGATGCAAGGAAAACAAACAGGAACTTTATTAGAATCATAACAAATCATAACAATTAAACATATTAATTCTACTAGTTTTCACCTATAGATATTACCTTGTAGAGAAATAAGTTATGTTTATTTTCATAGAAACAACAGGAAAACTATTTTTCATAAATATCCACCTTTATATTGTTAGCTACCAATAACTTTTATTTTGGTTAAAGGGAGGTGTACAGGGTTCATCTAATGGCAAAACAGCAAACAATGTCTTTGACATGAAGGATGAGAAAAGTAAAAACACTGCAAAGTTCTTTCATGTTAAAGGAACAACGCTATTTAATACTAATGCTAGACAGGTAACAATAAATAAATTAATTTTTATTAAAGTTTTTTACAGAAATAAGTTCCATAATGCTGTTAAAATGATAACGATGGTAAAAATTTCTATATTAGTCGACCTAAATTATTAGTTTTTCGTCACAATCTAAGTAAATTAATTACAGTGTATGTTTTTTGGTTAATCAAATTCTTTAATTTGGTCAACTTTGAAATAAATACAACTCATCAAGTTTTTCTGGAGCATTCATGACCTCAATCACCAACTGTACTGTATTTCATTAAAAATGTAATTGTAAAATTCCTTTTATCAACCTATATGTTTACCCATTTGCCTTATTACACAATTTTTTTCCTTTTTTCCAGATCCCTTTAAACAGTTCTCTTCTTCAATCAGATGATGCTTTCTTACTACAAATAAACAACAAAAACTACATATGGGAAGGAATGGTAAATAAAATTATATGACTAACTACTTGATAAACTATTTTAAAAGCAAGAAAATAAAGCCAAATGCATTTAATATTAAATTGCAGGAAGAAACACTTAAAAGAGTAATAACAATAAGCGTAAAATCTTGGTGAATTAAATCTTAAAGGTAAAAAAAAAGCTTATAAAAAGTTTCTGTAATCTGTGCTTTAACATTTACATTTTAGCAAAAAAAATGATTATAATTTCCATATAATATTTTATGTCAGCCATTTTCTTTAAGCCGCAATACACTTGATAGTGGAAAAAATACTAACAATACCACTTTAGATGTGGTTGTAAGTGGCCAGAATGGTAGTCGGAATACATTTACAAAAAATTCTTGACCTTTTTTCACAAAATTAATTTAGCAAAACAATATAAGGAAGAAATTTGCAAAAATTATTAGATTTATCAAATGATTATTTACCAGCAAATAACCATAATAAAAAATATCATAAGCCTGTTTGCAGCACACTTACTAAGCACAAGAGAAAATCGATTTAGTGCAGCTGTTGTGATGGTAATCCATATCTGCATTCCAAAAGCTGTTTTTATAAGTATCACAATAAATAACTATAGTTTTGGTGTTACATTCAAGTAGTATATAAATTCATACGAAATAGTTATCTCCTTTACAGAGAGTTTGATGTTTTATATAAGTTTTAAGAAAGAGAAGAAAGAGAAAATGTTTTCTCCTCAATTTTTATTGTTTTCTCCAATTCTTGATGTCTAATAAGTAATAAATTTCCATAAATGAGCCCATATGTCACTTCAAAGGCACTTGTTATTTACTTTTTTAATAAAAAAGCATGTAAAAATATTGAAAATATATTACTACAATTTTATTATCCACCATTATGATTTTATAATTATATTTTTTGGCTTGTTCAAAACAGGAATCTGGCTTTCTAAAATATGTTCATTTGTTGGAATTAGTTGAGGAGAACTTCTATAAAAGTCAGTATAATTAAAAATTATCACTAAAACTTAATGTGGGCGCAAGATTTAAATTTTTTTTTTAATGCGGGAGTGAATGAGTTAATATTTCTAAATTAATTTAAAAAGTTGTTCATATAAAAACAGATATTTCTTCTATTCAATTTGGTTCTGGAATGTCAACAGGAATAATTCTCATCAACTTATAAATAACCTTCCAAACAATACATTATGATCAATTAAATTTTACGACCAGCCCTATTTCCTGGTGGAAATCATAAATTTCCAATAGAAGTTTTAAGGCAAAAGTAAATCAGTTTCTTCTTATCCTGAAGGTTTAAATTGCAGATTGCAGCATAGATATTTTATAGGGTAATACTCTTTTTTGTTAAATGTAAATGACATACCAGGCTCTGCATGCAATTTACATCTTTATGCAGACAACTTATTCTTATTCCAGAATTAGAACATTAAAATAATAAGCACTTTCCTTAGAAGGTATTTTCAGAAAAATATAATTTTGAAAAGTACATATTACTAGGAGTTGAGGGCTCATATAAAAGATAATTGAATGTACAGTGATTTGAAAAAGTTTGTATGCATTTTTTTAAGCTTTCTAGGCCTTAAACAACAATGCCTTTGATAAATAATGCAGTAAAATCACTATAAAATCCAATTAAAATGAAAGTATGCGTATACGTATATTTATTTATATACGTATACGCATAAATATCAAAATATCAAAATGAATGTATAGCATTGACACAGTGGCTTATTTGATTATCAAACTTTTAAATATTATAGGTAAAAATCAAAAAGAAAACTATTTATGCAATAAGCTGGCGATATTAGCATATAACAGAAGAACATAGCAAATACAGTTTGGTGTCTATTAGACACCAAACTGTCTTAAAGAAAAACAGTTTAGTCAGCTAATAGCCATTAAATAACAAGCACTAATAAAGATTCTCGCAAACCAAGCAACACAAGATACATTCATCAGGTTAAAAAATAATAAATATACAAATCACATTTAAGTGATAATCAGTCATTAAAAAAAAAAGAATATATCAAATTTACCTATTATTTAACCTTAAATATTAAATTAAAGAAATACCAACATTAGCACATATGACATATTACTTTAGTATTCAAGCGAAACAGAGAAAGATTTTGCTGAAATCGTAGCAGACAGAATAGCACCGAATGGGTATGTACTAATATTCCTAATTTAACCTTTGCCAGACTTCTTCTGCACACAATTACACCATTTTAAGGAAAGTAAAAAAAAAATCTTGTTTTATAACTTTTTTTGAAAGTCTTTTCAACATATTCTTCTTATTTATTCTTATTACATTATTCTTCGGTAGTTTGAGATTTTACATCTATGAGAAAAAATCAACCTGGTTTCTCTGAAATCTTATGATGAAAAAGGTAAGTATATTTTTTATTTCCAAATGCTAAGTCAAATAAAACTACACCTAAAGCTTGTGACGGCACTACCTATCAAAAAATTAATTTCTCACTTGTAAAAAGTATTTTGATTTGTGCAATTTTCAAAGTTTATTTAAGTTAACATTAAAGGTAAATTATTTTTCCAGTACTTGCAAAGCATCTAAATTAATTGTAAGGTCTTTGCAATAATAAAACAGTTTTATTTAATCATATATTTTTCAACACAATCAAATTCTCATCAAAATGCAAGATAACTGGTTCTTCATAAAAGGAGATAGCTTATAAATCCCTTGGGCTCAGTACCAAAAAACAGGAATTTGAAGCAGGTGAATTGGTCAAAAAAAAAGTCTTACGTCTGATTTCATGTAAAATTTTAAAAAGATGAAATAAATGGTTTTAGAGAAAATGATCATATTTGGGCCCAGTATTGAAAAATAGAAATGCCCTCTGTTATTATATATTATTTATATATTATATATTAATTATATATTATTTATTTATTATTTATATGTTATATATTATTTATATATTATTTGTATATTATTTATATATTATTTATTTATATATCTATGGTCCTCTAACTTCATGCAAAATTTCAGCAAAAAACTAATGAAGAAAAAACATTACAAACGAACAAACGGACGTAAAAACCTAAGTATAATCAAATTTTTTCAACAAAATTCTTGAAGCAACATTCATTTATCCAAAATCAAAAAATTTTATATAGAGGGGATTTTAAATTGCTTATGAAGTTGCCTGTGATGCTTGCTAGATCATAAGGTAATTTGAATAATTCTTTAATTTAAATGTTATATTCTACAGAATGTCTAACAACTACGTATAGTTTGTTTCTATTTTGGTACTCATGTAAAAGTGGTAAATGTAAATATCTTACTGATGAGAAATCCAGGGCGATTGCACTTGATACCTCTAAGGCACTCGACAAATAAGTCATAGGGTATCTCTGGGGAAGTTTCGAATACCATTAAATCTTTTTTGTAAGACAGAGATATCAAAGTGGTCTTTAATGGCCACTCACCAAACTGTTATTCTTGTACTCCTCAAGGTTCTGTTCTGGGACCTACCCTTTTTCTATTAATGATTTGCCTGATAGTATTCTTTGTAAGCTAGCTAGATGTGTGGATGATACTACTTTATACTCATCCTTAAGGAAGACAAACAATGTTTTTGATAAGGTTGAAATAGAAATTGATTTGGAAGATGGTCTAAGCACTGTTGTTGAATGGGATGAGAAATGGTTGGTGTCACTCAATGATTAAAAAACAAAGCTTCTTTCCATAAACCGCTTTAGGGTATCTTTCCTTCCAACTTTGTTGATGAATGGCAGTCAGTAAACTCACAGAATTTAAACAGATTCGATTTTTAGGCCTAACGTTCACAGATAACTTTTCTTGGAATTCTTACATTGAATCCATTAAAATCTGCTGCCATGAAGGTTGAATTTTATTCCGTCCGAGAGTATACTTTATATCTATAAAGCAACCATTCGACCATCAGAATTAACACCATCACTAAAGAATTTCTCAAGGACCATCTGCTACTCATCCTTTAATAGTACAGATCCCTAAATTTCACAAAAACTTTTATTCGTTAAGTTTCTTCCCACCTACTGCACACTAAAACTCTCTGTTCAATATATTTAGAACTGGTCTGGCTTCACAGACCGTTTCAAAACATTCACTGGAAGAAAAAAATGGCTGACAAAAAACACAATCGCCTTCAACTTCATTTTAATGCAAATTGAATGGAAATGAAGGTGAAATAACCTTACAAGAAGACAGCGATGTTGATCTGAGCTGGGAAGAGGATGTCATTAATAAATTTTTTAGTGATGGAGAGGGAGCAGAGTCAGATTTTTATTCCTTTCAGACTCTTATAATGAGGAAAATGAAAATGTTCTTTTTTCTTCAGATGATGATGATGTTTGTTCTGCTCCAACTTCTAAAATATCTGAAGACATAACTACTGTTTTTGATATCAACAAATGGGTAAATGGGGGTATTTTACTTGGAGACAATGAATGGTTATGATTTTTTTTTTTTTTTTTTTTTTTTTTTTTGAAGAGACTACGGTATAAGCTAAAAAATGAGCTCCACTGAACTTCTAAACTTTAATATCCCAGAACTTATGACCAATAATGTAAAGAGAGATTTTGTTATTATTTATTTTTTTTTTTTTGCTTAAAAATGGCTAGTCTATAACTTATACATCAGAATTTTGCCAAAGGTTAATATCTTCTGCCATGTGCTTAGAGTATAAACTCTTATAAAGTGGGAGGTGCAAACTACAAAGACCCCAACTACATGGTACGAAAAATGGTGTAAAGAATCCTGAAAGATAAGTTAAATAGGTAGCAAGCAATGTAAAATATGCAAATGTGTCTCCCAAATAGTTTGCAGTGAATGCCCAAATGGGTAAAAAAGTTGGGTGAAGAAATTTTTAAAATTGATTGTACAAAATATATATTTTTGGCTTCGTAAAAATATATCTTTATATACATTTTTTTATCCACCTTTAGAGATTTGGTGATATGCCAAGAGAAATATGAGCCTAAAGAATTCTGGAAAGCCTTGGGAGGAAAACAAGCCTACAACAAACAGAAAAAGGTATAGAGCAAATATTTTGTTGCAGAAATGATTTTAAAGGCCATTATTATATAAAGCCATCTATCAAAATAAACAAAATTAATTCAAGTATTAATCTAATATAGCATTATTTTAGCTGATAACTCATTTGTAAATAAAATTGACTTCTATTGCAAAGTATGCTATTTAAGATAAACAAATTAAATTATTTGATGGAGTCAGTTACTACAGAGTGAACTCTTTTCCACTAAATGATCTTTTTGTAGCTTACGAGCAGGTATTAAAAGTTAAAATATTTACCTAAAATATAAATTAAAAGAAATAATTCTGTTTCAAACACCATAGATTAAAGCTGCAATGGACTTTACCCAATTCTCATCCAATGTGCTTCGCAGGGTCTTTGCTTGTTTGTCATAAAATAAACGACTTCTACAGCCGGTGAAAACATGTCCAACTTTTAGCAAATCTTCATTTTATAATATTTGATTTAGTATTTTTCCAAACAAATATAAAATATTGTTGCCCATCTTATGGAGTAGTAAATCCTGATAGACATTTGAAAAATCATAAAATATAATATATAATTATTTTATCTTAAAGAAGTCTATAAAGTCAAATAATTTCTATTTCAACAAAAAATATATTATAAAGCTCTTGAGTAATATAATTTAAATTTAAATTCTAAAAAAAACCATGAATTTTTAATTTTTGAAGCTCAGCCTCTCACAAGCATTTTTCTAAAATATTCCCTGTGCTTAAGGTTTAACTAATGCTCAGTCCATTCTTATTCCAAACTATTAAATAGTTTGGAATGAGGATGAACTATCTTGGCTCTGATTTTACACACTCAAAACTATTGAAAAATTAGTTGCTATAGGGATTTGAATCACTATTCCTATCCTTTAATCCAATTTTAGGTAATTAGCATGGGAATCGATGGTGGATTTATTTCTTTATCCATCAGTGAGTAAGGCAGAATTTTTTGAGAAGTGTTAGATAATATTCACTGTTATAATATCTGCTATTAGTAACTTTACTCTAGTGAACAAATAGGTCAAGTTTCCTTAAATAAAAAATTAATGAGCAAGAAAAAATTTTTGAGAAATTTAGACTTTGTATAAAAATGGCTCTTTAAAAATGTGCAAACATCTCTGTCTTGTTACCCATTTACTAACCTAATTAATATGGAGTGCTGGGTTGGTACTACCCATGTGATTCTATTTTTAATATTACATATACTGGTGATTAGGCAGTCTTTTCATAAGTTAAAAAAAGTATTAGTAGCATGGAAATCACACAAGCAGAGGTAAGTTTTTATATGAACATTTTTATATGAACTTTATTTATATACTTTTTACTTTTAATAATATAAAACTGATAAAACTATTCGTTTCCAGTTTTACATAATTTTAGCATAAACAGAAGTTAAATCATTTTACATAAATTTAGATAACCGATAATGAAAATCACTAAACATTCCACCAATAGCTTGAAGGTAAATTTAACATTTGTGCTAGCTTCCCCTTAAAATCTTCCCAGTTCTGTAAATATTGCATTTTATTTCCAGATTTCATTCAGCACTTCACCAACAAGACTGTATCATTGTTCAGATGAAACTGGCGAATTTATTGTTAATGAAATTTTTCCATTTGATCAAAAGGTATTTTTAAAAAGTGTTTCTCATTTTCTAACTATTTATTCCACTAAAGTTCATATTACATATTACAGGAGAGAAGCAAAAAATTTCTGCACATTATTTAAATTATGAAACGTGCAAAACTTTGCTGGTATTATCTTGGATATAATAAACCAGGTATAGTTAAAAGCATGCAAATATATATAGCAGCATATAAAAGCTACAGATTAAAATAACGCAAGTTCCAAATATATGCTGTAATGCATGCATAACGTTTATACCAATTTCATGTATAATTTTTTTTAAATGTCTAAGTGTTTAGAGTCAAAAGTTTTTTTAGGATTTGAACATGGATGATGTAATGATTTTGGACGACTATAATCAAGTAAGATTTTTATTAAATCGGCCTCACAGTTTAATATTTTTTCCCCAGCAAGACAGGTATTTTATCAAGTTCAAAATAAATATGGAGAGTGTTACGATTTTATTAGACTGCAATGCACAACTTGCCATAAAAATACTATTAGTGTTGATATTTGAACAGCAAAATACACAATCTTTCACCTGCACTGCCACATTATTATTTAAACATGATGGCTAATATAACTTTTTTCCTTAAGGTTTTAGAGGTATGAATCAACCAATTTGTCTATGGAAGCATAGACTCAGCCTATTTTTTGAGAGAATAGGCCTTTGGGAAAATTATATCACAGTCAAAACATTGAGAACAAAAACAGCAGTTCAAATATTTTCATAGCATGTTGAAATATAAATTAGACCCAGAACACACCTTGAAGAGAAAAATTTGGAAATTTTAGTTTCGTTCTGGTATATTTTAGTCAAAATTTAAAAAAAAAGTTAAGTTTTATTGAGTTTTATATTCTTTATCTTCATTTTAACAGGTATATGTTTGGGTTGGAAAATATGCTAGCACCATGGAAAAAGAAAAAGCATGGGGAACAGTGAAGGTAGAAAGCAGAGTGAATCAATTTAACTGCTACCATCTTTGAGGAGCAAACACTGGCTGCTTTTTTGATATAAAAACTAAATTATTGTTAACAGTTAATATATATATATATATATATATATATATACGTATACGTTATA
>JAUZNK010026376.1:0-19644 GCA_035046665.1 Euphysa ruthae
AAATTCGGGCGAGATATTATATAGCAGAATTTAGATGGTGTATGTCTGTCCTCGTCACGTGTCACAAATTCATAATATATATGTATCTATAAAAAAAAAAAAAAAAAAGAAGTATTAGCTGCTTTCCTAAATGAAAAAAAATAACACAGATGATATGAAGATGATATTTTTGATGGAACGTTAAAGAAAAAAAAGACTAATAACTATTGTGAAAAGTTTAACAGGTTCCTTTGCAAAGTCTGTTTTGTTATTTTACATACCAAAACTAAGATTCAACTTTTTGATAGTGCTAGCTAGAAATTTCTAATTGAAACTATTAGGCCTCAACTAGAAAATCTCTCTTACCAGTTTTTTTGAAATACTGCTCTAGAATAGCCTCAGATTGCTTTGAAACAGTACAGTTTTGACATTTTTTATAAACAATAAATTAACTTAATAAATATTATTATTATTATAAGCAAGTATTTACACAGGATTATCACATCAGTTAAAATAAACTGTTATAAATGCAAACCCTGCTTAATAAAAGTGATAGAAATGTGTTAGTAAAATATAAATAAGTGAAAAAAAAAGTTTAAATAGTGCTTGTTTGAATTATCGGTGAACTCATTTAGATCTTCTATTTTTCTTGCGATTTCTAGCTTAACTTTTGGGGTACGTACTAAACTTTTCTGATTTCTGGGGGATTTTTAGTGAATTTTCAAAGTAAAGTAATCATGAAAGTTATGACATGTGTTGTTTTAAAGGCACATTTTAACTTCAATACAAGAATCACGATTTATAATGCCTTGTATTTTTTTTACACTGCCATGGCTAATTACAACATTTTAATGAGTTATTGATATGTTATTAGATTCATTTGTTCATTTCCTTGTATTTTATTTTATTTGTTTATTATCGTAGAGAACATAATTTGTATATAAAAAAAAAAAAAAAAAACTATTGGTCATAACTTCGGTTGCATTAAAGTGTAGAAGTCACTCCTTATTGTTAAACAAAAGCTCATGAATGACTCCATCCCACATATGTATTTAAATAATTATAGAATTGTAAATTTTAAAATGTCGAAAAAACAAAATATATTCATTCATTCAGCGAGGGCTCATTTTTCAACTAATAGCATTGGCTGTTCAAAAAAAAAAAAAAAAAAAAAAAAACCACCATACTCAAACACTATATACCATCTTCAAAAAAATCATAACAAAGGTAATTTTTGGAAAAATTGAATACAAACAAATGTGTTATTAAGATGTTCTATTGCTCCAGGCAAATATATAATAATAAAATTTAAAAAGCCATGATCATATAACGAATTCTAAAAATTAAACGTTAATTTTCAGGCCTTTCAAAATAAATTCTGGGCAAGGCTGTTAGTATTAGTAGAGGATGCATATTATCTCCAAGTACAGTATCCCCATTTACCATTAGTTTATATCAAAGCCAAGAGGGATGTCTTTAGATATTTTAGAAGTCTGAAGAACTCTTTTCAGACTCTGAAAAGCCATAAAAATCTGACTCTGCTCCATCTCCATCATTATAAAATTTAATAAGGACATCTTCTTACCAGCTCAGATCAACATTGCCGCCTTTTTGTAAGATTATTTTACCTTCATTTCCACTTAATTTGCATGAAAATGAAGTTGAAAGAAATAGCGCTTTTTTATCTGCCATTTTTTTCCCAAAAACCATCTAAGCAGCCAAACCAGTTCTAAATCTACAGAACTGCCGAACAAAACTTTATGGAGAATTCAAAAAAATTGGTCTCCAGTACATTAGAAGTCGTTTAACGGTCAAAAAAACGTCTTCAAAGTGAAAACAAGCAAAACCCAGACAGGTCCGTGATTGGGATATTTTTATTACATCTAAATCCTAGTCTTGTATGGGGAAGGCACTCAAAGAGATATCTAATCAGAATATTTTTATTTTGACAGTAATTGGGGAATTGATTTTTATTTTGAATTCGTAAGAGTCCGTCAAACAGACATTATTTTTGCTAGCAGAATTGAAAATTATGAACTAATTTAATTATTACTAACTTTTAGGGATAAAGTTTGAAAGAAAAAATGATTCATCGAACAAGGAAGAACAAAATACCTGATGAAGCAACTTTTGGTTTAGTTGTAGCTGCTTTACAACCATATCAACCTAAGAAAAGCAGTAGCATCTCAATAAAACATGGGTCAAGAAATTATGATGGCTAAACTCATTTTATCTAAAGTTGGAAATTGCTAAACAGATAGATTATGATTTCCGATAGTTTTGTTGAGCTACATTTAAATGCTGAGACATGAGGATTTTGATAATTTCCAAACAAAAAAAATAATTGAACAAAGATCTTACTTGCTAATTTTTACTGAATTCATAATAAAATATCATCCAAATGTCTTAAAAAAGGTTTTACCAAAAATATAATACTCATCAACTGCAGTTATTGTGACGCCATACATATTTTGCATGTAGAATTTGTTTCTACTACCAAATCAGAACAGTAAGAGAATTTCAAGTCAACGATAATAAAAATTCATATATAATATTTATTCACTTTTAGTCTGTTCAGGGTAAAAAGTGCTATGAGCTGCTAAAAGTAAGAATACATCTATATTTTTTTTTTATTTAAATGAAAATTCTTGAAAAATTCAAAAACTATAGGTTTACAAATCAACCCGGTCAGGTGATTGCAGCTTTAATTTGATAAGGAACAATTTTAATAAGGTTAGGTTACTGAATTTGAAACGTTATATTTTGTTCAATATATTGTGTATCAGTGAAAACAATAAATAGTTTACCGTAAAACCCTTAATAAACACCGCTCTCCTTTTGAACGCCTAGCGCTAATAAACTGTTTTTTGTTAACAGAGATATCATGATTAGTCATGTCCACATACTACTTTATGTTTTGGTTTAGCAAACCTTTATATTTTTAATACATTAATTCATGACAATTTCAGTTCGACACCTTTGAAAAAAAAAAAAATTAGTAAACGCCACAAGTGTTTATTTAATAACTTAGTCTTTTTTGTACCAACATTTATCACAAGGACTCATGTGAGCAAATTTCAGAAAGAAAGTAACAGTAACTTACCGGAAACTGCTCTAAGTTTCCAATAAACATTGTAGAGGCTTTCTAAAAAATGAAATATAAAGTTTTAGGAAGTTGAAGAACACATTCAATATTGTCACTTCAGTAAAGATATGATTTGCACTACCAGAACTAATTCATATTATAACATTTTACAGGAAAATAACCCTCTAAAATATCACTCTTGATAAACTTGAAATCGCTTAATTCTTTTCTATTTCATAAGCAACTAAAATTTATCATTTTGATGTTAACTAACATTTCTTAGAGCAAATATAGTAAACAAAGTTAATGATAAAAATTTACTTGCAAACCTGCTAATCAAATTCAATATTCAACTTCATGACAAAAAACTAACAAAATACTTGCTTACCTATATAAGTAAGTAAGTGTGTGTGTGCACCCGTGTGTATATGCTTCAATATATACTTATTCAATATATAAGCAGTTAATTATTTGGTCATTAAGGTAACAAATATTTGTAACATATTTAATATTTATGTTTTAAATTACATTAGGGCTTTGTCCAAATAGAAAATAATTGTAATTACTTAATAATTTTTTAACATCAGTTTTTGCTAAATCCTAGACTTTGGATATTTTTCATAAGCCAAGTTAGTACGTGTATCCAAGGTCAACGATGATAATTTAAATAAAGATAAATCTTTAATCTAGTTACATAAGTTGAAAGTTTCTAACCAATTATGCCTAGATATTTCTTTTTTCAGTAACCTTTGGAAAAGTTAAATCTCATTACTTTACATGCTTTCAATTCCAAACTAACATGTTGAATTTGATATGATTGACTTTGTTGTGAAACTATTTATTGATAAATTTCACCAGTACTTTAAAATTCCACATAAACTACAAATTTAATAACATGGTCTAATTAGTTGTGTTACAACTGATAATAAGCTTTAATACAGGTAACGTCCTTAACTAAGTCATGATACAACTTACCTGCAGATCTGTTTCTTTAGTTTTAGTAATTTTTTTTATTAACTTAACTTACATTTGAATCAATTTCCATTAGCTGAAGACACTTGTCTTTGACCCATGATAATAATTTATGTTGGCTAATCATCTCAAACACACCACTGTGACCAAGTCTAAAATATATATATTTACTTAAACATAGTTACTGTACCATTCTTAACAAAATACTATGATAATATGTATGTATGTGTGTGTGTGTGTGTATGTATGTATATATATATATATATATTTATTGGTACAGATATGCACGATACTAATTGTAATCGGTCAACCGCACAATCAAGTTTTTTTCATTGGCTTCTGTTCATCATTGCAGATAAAACCGCCTGAATGCATCATTGAGAGAAGCATCATTTCTAAGCAATCCAACACGTTGAGTGTTTCCTGCACCATGTCACTGATTCAACTGTTGCTACAAGATTTTTCTCAAACTGTTAAATTCTGACCAAGTCAGATCATTTCTGATATTTACATCATTCTCTGCATTCCTTATCCATATATATATAAGAACAATTGTCCAAATACTGAATTGCCTGATTGTTGATAGATTTTACTATTTGGTAACTGTCCTGATTGATTATTTATATATATTTATCTGTTTTTCTGTGAATATGTTTTGTATAGCCTCAACGGAGGAGATTTCTGGAATAACAGGCTCTTTGCCAAGTGGTTGACCAAATTGTATGAATCAACTTTTGATCTTGGCTGCTGATTTCCTATAAAACATCTTTCTTCAATGTTTATCACCAAATTTGCTTTATCAACTTCCTGCATTCTAGATACTATGCCCTTAGGTCAGCATATTCTACTTTTTTTAACAAGACCTTCCAGTTCAATCCAACAAGTTCCACCAATGTCACTAGCAGTACCATTGCTCTTTCTCAACGAAAAAGGTATAACCATAGAAAATTTGTCAACACTTTGTGTCGCTACTTTCTCTTCTTCATGTACTAGTCATAACATCAGGTATATTTTGTTTATATGAATTGAATAGGCATGCAATTTTTCTGGCTTTTCTTGGCATCAATTTTTCTAAAATTTAGTGTTGATATTTAAACTCTACGGTTGCAGCTCAATAAATGGCAAATTTTTTCCAATCTATTGCCTTTGCTAATAGTCTCACAATACACTGATTGAGTTTTAAATGAGGCATGATTTTTCCAACTAAGGGACATAAAATTACATTTATAAGCTGTAAATCAAAGACTTGATTACTTGACGTAAGATTTTGCCATCATTACTATTCAAAACTAAATAATTTCAAACCAGAAAACTTCTATTAACAGATATAGTGATCATACTGAACAAACTATTCTTATTGAGATGAAATATTAACACATATTCCAAGTGAATGCTGTGAGAAGCCAGAAATAGCTAATGCCAACAGCCTTCTCACAACTGACTTCACTCTGCCTCTCAGTGAAGCTCTAAAAATATGCTCAAAATTCGAACCAGTGGTTTATTTATCGCCTGTGGCAGGGAAATTATTAAACTTTTAGATAATTCATTTTCCTATGAGTTGACTCCCTGCATAACAAATAACACATTTCATACCGATTATTCAGTTTTTTTTATTATTCACAATCTATTTTAACTAAGCTCTAATGTAATCCATTACCTGTACAAACGTTTATCGAAATCCAACCACAATAAGTTGCTACCAAAGTTGGATTTCAATAAAACTATTGATGGAACTAACCATTTATAAATAAAAGACTTTGAATAAACAAAAATCAGAGCCTGTTAAAACAGTAAAAGAATTTTTTTTTTTTTATTTATTCTTTTTGCAATTGAATAAATTATAAATGACAATTTATCATTCTAAGGAGAACCAGTCCAGAAAATCAATACTACATATGAATTAAGTTATGTTACTCACGTTAGATATATTCGCAGTGCCTCTCCAAACTTCTGATTATGAGCGTATCTAAAAATGTAAGAATGGCAACCGATAGTATTGATTCAGTTTCCCTTTGAGAAAATAAATTATAAAAAAGATCCCACCCTCATTGAATAAAATTAAAAAATTAAAAAAATGTTATTTGTTGTCTGACAGAGCAGTTTAGATATTGTTTTCAGATACCTATAGGTGTAGATTTGATCCCATTGAGACAAACAATTTTAGTACACTAAGACCAAACCCTTGGGCCTTTCTGGAAATATAACTCAAAGTATTTGTTGGTTAAAGCAGGAAATATAAACACATAAATCTCTCACTCCAATTAAAGTTTTAAAATTCACAATTTCAGGAGTGTATTTTCAAGTTTAATAAAATTAACTAAAAGTAAAACAAGTATTTCCAGAAAAATGATTTTGTAAGAGCTGTGTAAGCTAACCTAGTAAACTAAGATAATAGAGTGAAGTTATTTTGATACCATTGTGCACTCAAAGTTGGCAAATATATATATATATATTTAAGTTTAAAATCACACATTTTTATCACACCAACTAATTCAATATGACTTGATCATAACAGTAAAACTTTTATAGACATAAAAAAGTGGTAAAAACATTTATTAACTTACAATGTAGCAAGAGAGCGTAATAAAAGTGACTGATTAGGTACTTCAATTAGTTTAACCTGAAAAAAGATGTAAAAAAAAAAATACTTAAAAATATCAAATGTGACTCTCGTTTGCTTTTTTTTCTTTAATAGTTTTGAAATTATACCCATCACTCCATCAACCCCTAAAAATTAAATTTTTAAAATTTTGATTCTCTTTCTCCCTCATTTTTTGTTAGAGCAAAGAAAAAACAAAGTTCGAGGAATAATATTAATTTTTTCTTGAATATTTGCAGTTATTTGGCCTCCTTAAACTTTTTCTCTGCAGATATATTTAGAGACATCTTAAATAACATCAAATACTTCTGAAAATTTTCTGAAAATTTTGAAATGGGCAAAAACCTCTGTGTCTGTCTGGTCAAGTATTGCTCTTGCTTTTGGTCTCAGATGTAGCATTTTTGTTTCTTTATAATTATTTATATCATAAATTTCTTTTAAATACCTATGTAGTTCACTATAGAAAAAAGCAGAAAACACCTCATAATGTTGAGTTTTTGAAAATTTATTTACTGACCAGTTTTCTTCGATTTCAATTACTTAACTGTGACTGACGTAAATTTCTGTATTTCGGAACAGTCATGTTGTGTGTGACTGACGTATATTTCTGTATATCTGATGTGATAAACAACAGAAAACAAATGTTTCACTCTTGGCTGGTGATTTTAGTCATCTTATGTGGTAGTTGTTTACAGAAGTTTGGTCCTCATCATATAATTTTATTGTTTCAGAATATAGCGAGGTTAAACTTGTGAATGATTCAGTAAAGTTTTCTATAGTTTTCCTACCATTTCTGATGTAAAATACCTACCACAGCTAAGGGGTTAACAGAGCAAAGAAGTTGATAAACTGAAAAATTAATTAATATTAATATTAATGAAATTTTTTGAAAATTATTTGAGAAATTGAAGAATTCCTGAAATAAAAAGTTTCAAGCGTAGAAATAATTGATGACCGAATAACATATTTTTAGGGTCTTCAATCGAAAAAAAAAAAAATCAAGGTACAAAAAGAAACACTTTTTAAAAAATTTACCTGCAATGAGTGAATAATATATTGACTTTTGTACAAATCAATTGGCCAGTCGTTTATCAACTTGTAGAAGCCCTGTAAAAAAATTCAGCTTTATCATGCGCAAATTTATAAATATTTGGGTGACTGCTCTTAAAGAACTGTTTTGTTTCCGCTTGATAAGGTTTGTTCTAAGAAAACTCCAGCTTTAAAACAGCTCGATAATCAACAACAATTTAGATTTTCCTCCAGCTCGGGATTTAAAACATGTATCTATCAGAATAAAATTGTCTTTTATTTACAGTGAGATAATGCAGAAATATCGAAACTAGCATTTAATTTTCCGCCTTTATTTTATTTTTTTTTGTTTAATCTTGATAGCTCCTAATCATTTTGAAGAAATATCAAAATATTGAGTTTTAATTTTAGCATAAGTATTGTATACTACGTATTTTGTGTGTGTTGCCAAAACTGCTGAAAATATTATCAAGAATTTTAGGGTCAAAACCCAAATTTCTTATAAAAACAGATAAGACCAGCACTTTTAACTTTACACCCAGTAGAGAAATACACAAACATGACTGGTGCCTTATTTTAAAAGTTTCTTAGACATGACTCACAAAAAAGCACACATAAACAAGAAAAAACAACATGTAAATGTTGGTGAACTCATAGAATTCAAAGTAGAACTAAATTTGTAAAAATTTCCTTGAATACTTACCAAGGAGATGTTAGTATGATTGGTATAGTGTTTCAAATTAAAACGAAAATAAAAGAACTCAATAAAGATATTTTCTAAACCTAATTAAAACTTTGTGTAAATAAAATTATTTAACAAATCAATCAAAAAATACATTTCAAATTCATGCAAAATCTAAAACATTTGAAGATTGGTATTTAAATAGAAATGAAAAATACTGTTTTATTATAAAGAGGCCAATATTATGCAGACTTTTAATTTTTGACATGAGCCCAAATAGGTAAAAAAATGTTCTCTATGGTCCCTAACCTCATACAAAAGCTAACAAATGGATATAATTTGAGCAAAACTCAAAAGCATAATCATATAATGATAACATATAGGCACAGTAAAGAAAAGCATGATTTTTAGAAAACATGTTGAATGAGTAAAAAGATAAAACAAGTGACATTTCTGCAATGGGAAAGTGTTTGAAGATTAAAAAAAAGATCAGGGCCAACAAGGTTGAGCATATGTTTTTGAATTTGGTTAAAATGTTTTAGACATACAGCAGAGGCTCCCACCCAAAGATGAGAACAATATTCAATACATGGTCTAATGGTAGCCTTATAGGTATAAATATATGTATACTCCTGGATGGAAGAAGGTGCCGCACCCGGAATAGAGATCAAAACTTCATGGCAGCAAATTTTGCAATGGATTCAATGCAAGAATTCCAAATTATTTGAGAACGTTAGGCATAACAATCAAAGCTGCATAGATTCAGTGAGCTCATTACCATTCCAAATTAGCTGCTAGTTCAACCTTATCAAAACCATTTTGTCTTCCCTAAGGACGAGTACAAAGTACTATCATCTGCATATATAGCAAGCTCGCAAAGAATACTATCAGGAAAATTATTAGTGAAAGTTAGAGACAGAATGAGTCCTAAAAAAAAACCTTGAGACACCAGAACTTACAGAATAAAAGTTTGAAGAGTGACCACTGAGGACCACTTTGATTTCTTTGCCTGACAAAAAAGACTTAATGATAGTCAAGCGCTATCGTCCTGATTCAATGCAAGCATCAAGAGATTGATAGACACAATCGCAGCATCAGCATCAGCAGTGGACCAGAATAAAAACCATACTGGAGATCAGAAAACAGATTGAGCAACTCTAAGTGACGGGTAACACACTAGTTAATCAACGATTCACATATCTTACTTATGACAAAAAGAAGATGGATAGGATGATAATTATGAGGATCAAATCGCTCTCCAGAATATTTGAATTGGATTCACTTTTTAAACAACATGCAGATAATCAGAGAGAGTTAACTAAATTTTATTTAAAATTTCAGATGACATTCTCTGACATCAAAATGTGCTAAAATGATCAAATATAATTTCAGATAATATTTTTTAACATCACAATTTCTTTGAAAAAGCAAAAAATTATCAGTTTTTGGACAAAATTTGACCCATTTAAACATTGGACCTGAAAAAATTTTCAAGTTTGCTGACAAACTGCTTCTAGGAAAAATATTTTCTGCACAAAAAATTTCAGCATAAACAGAACAATTTCTTGGGAGAATTTAAAAACTAAATTTTTTTGATAAAACTTGATGGGCTTTATGAATCTTCAGTTCCCTAATCTCAAGCCAAATTTTAGTACTTCATGGATTTTGAGCATTGCTTTTTGAAACCTACACAGCATGGATTTCTTTTTATGCATGACTTGCAAAATTTGAAATTTTTTTTTTTTTAAAAAAAACATCTAATTCTTTCTTTCGCTATTCACACAATAATCAAACAGTAAAAAGCATCTAAAAGATGAAGGATATTTTTTTCAAAATAATACAAACACTGAATAATATCACATTTGTAAAAGCTTGTTTTATATGTCTCAAAATTTTATTTTATAAATTGGCAAATGTTTGAAATTTGAAGAAGCTTGTGGCAGGCATTTTAACCCTTTTACAATAAAGTTTTTTTATAATTTTATAAAGTTCAAAAAAGGCCTAAATTTTATATTAGTGTTCAGTGTTAGAAATATTTTCAGGCTATCAATCTAAAAATTCACATGAGTGAACTTTTAGGACCCCTAAGAGATTTTATGAAGTAATAAAGAGAGCAGAATTGCAAAAAGCTTCAAGTAATTCAATTGAATGTCATGTGAGTAGATTTAATAACACATTTAATGACATAACATACAACCAAAAAGTTCCTTAATCTTTCTAATTATAACACAAACTTTCTTTATAAACAATAGGTGCTTATAAACTAAAAAAAGTTTCATCTAGAAATTTCTACCTTGTGGTCTGTTTGTAGGTATTCATTAAGAACTAGTTCGTAAATAACACTGTTAAGCTGAGGATTTTGGCATGGGATGTATGGTGTGATTGCCTAAATTAAAAGATATTTAATTCAATTTAGTTAAAGAAATTATGTCAGTTATACATTATTTTGATAAAGAAAATCATAAGCAACTTGAGTGACATAAAACTTTATTCTACTTAAAAACACAATATTTCTTAGAAAGATGGATTCTCCCAAGGTATTATAACATTTGATGATGGGCTTTAAAGAATACCATAACATCAATGTAATTTAGCATATTAAAATATGCATAAGCAATAACACGTCAGTTGTATATCAATTTAAAAATTGGGGAAAAAACAGACTATCCCAGAGAACAAATGGTTTGATTTTGACTATCTCAGAGAACAAATGTTTCGATTTTGACTATCCCAGAGAATAAATGTTTGGATTTTGAGAAAAGTTGGAAGTAAAACGTTGAAATAAAATATTTTCAGTCAATAAATCTAAAATTAATCTTTAGTGAATAATAAACCCCCTGAAATAAAAGAAAAATTAATTATAATCTATGACTCTAAAGCCTTATATCTAAAATTCTAGAAATAACATTGAAAATTTTTTTCAAAATAGAAGACCAAAATTTTAAGAAAAACCTAAAAATACAAAATTTTCGGCATGCGCCACCCAAAAATAGTTAAAAATACCTGACATTTCCAAAATTAAACGTAATTTAAGGTCCAGGTTTCAAAATAATGAAAGGAATTTAAGAAAATTTGAAGCTTTTTTAAAGCCTAAACTGAGGTTGTTTTGAGGCCTGGATTTGGGGAACCAGAATCTCCAGCAGGTGGCCATATGAATTTTAAAATATGGTTTAAGGTCTTAAATTAATATTAAAAAGTAATTAACAAATTTCAACAAAAACTTCAAAAATGCTTTAGGTCCTGGACCCAAAAACACTTTCAAATTGGTCAAAATGCAAGGTAATCATAAACTCTCTTCACAAAAACAAAACAAAATTCAGTAGTTGTCTTGGGAATTTTTAGAAGGTTACTATGAGGAGAAATATGCCCTATAATTTCATAAAAAAATTTCGTAAAATGTTATTTTTAGGTATAAAATGGACTAGGCCTGACAACATTTTCAAAACAATAAGAACCTGAGAAATAAATAAATAAATAAAGTTTTTAACCAATAAACAAAATTTCAGCAGAACTAAAACACAATTTCTCAGAAAATTTAATTTCTTGACCTGACAGGTTTTAGAGCCTAGCCCAGATAAAAAAAAGTTTCAGCAGGTGGCCATATGAGTTGAAAGATGCCATCTATTGTCCTTTAACTGCAAAATTAAAAAAAAAAAAATTAGTGAAAATTTTTTTTGAATAAATTTCAGATTAATTTGATTTTGTTTTTATAGGATTAAAATTCCCAAATTTGAGCATAATTGTACAAACACAAGTCAATTCATAGATTGTCAACATATACTATAAAGTTTTATAGTATGAAAATTTGCTTTATGGTCAGCAATTGGCATAGCATTAAAAAATGAGAGCTAAATTATTTACATATCTTCCATGACACTTGTCTAAAAATAATTGTTAATAACAATTTTATCTAGCAGGTGGTTTCAGTGCAATCAAAAAACCAGTAAAGTTTGTCTTTAATTTGATAAAAAATTTTTTATCAAATTATCTTTATTGGAATTTTATGCTAAATTCTAAAATCATACCAAAAGTAATGACACTATCGAAAATGTATATACCAAAAAGTAACCTTTAGTTGTTTCCGTTCAACAAAATGATAAACTTGTTCCTCCCATAATTCTTTATTCTTGCCAAGTACACGGTCACACATTCTAATGTTAAAACATAAAGTAGAAAAGAGTATATTTAATCATTTTTTTCCTGTAAAATGACATATCTCCACGTTTCAATCTAAATTCTGATATAGAAAGTCTTTTAGATAACTCTATTATAAACTTAAAAACGCTTCCATACCCATTTAATACCAACTTAAAGTGCAACACACTTCTTTCAGGCAAAAATTCAAACACAGTTCGTTTTTAAAACAATGTTTATCTTTTCTGAAAAAACCCTCAACATGATTCTTTAATACAAAATCAAAAACTACCCATTTTTTAGCTCAGTGCAGCTTTCATGTCATATTTCAGTTTTACTTATATCCAGAGTATTTAATATGATGCCTGTCATAAAAGGGAAAAGAATCATTCTATAGTTTCCAAAAAACTGTACTGAATAAAATGTATTTATATTGTAAACTGAGAAAAAAAAAACCATTAAATCTGAAATAAAACATGCAATAAAAACAGAAAAAAAAACAAACTCTAATTGACCAATGCACCCACCCCAAACTTTTTTTAATCAAATACAACATGGCCACAATTTTTTCTAATTATTCCAACTTAAACAAAAAAAAAAGACGAACACTTTAATGCTCCATGGTTTGTCTGGAAGTATTTTGATAACTATGCAATTTATTTATTTTTATTTATTATTTATCTGCAGCTAGAGTTATAAGCGACCGGTACCATAGATAGTGTAAAAAGGGGATTAAATATGCCTAAAAATATTTCTGAGTTTATGCTCTTTAGAATAACTTAAATTAACCCTTGTTAGCATCTGTACAAGCATTTTAAGGCTTGTGATGGCATGAATATTAAAATGATTTTAACATTTTGAATAATTAAAAAGCGCATTTATTAATATAAATAATATAATAATAATATAATAATAATGTACTGTTAAATATGCAATCCAGAACTTAATTAATCCAGACTCTGACATTGAAGTCTTCACACAATACGTTGCTAGAATCCTAAACCTTGAATTGTATCCAAAGAGATTTCAGACAGATAAACTTTAATATTCTTTCTAATCATTTTATAATCCAAAGAGAAATATTGAATTATGTACAGCAATTGCACTGATGCAACCATGAGAAATTTTGAGTTTCTGGATTTGATTAAATATCACTGCAGAAGATATTAACTGATGACTTTATAAGCGTAAATAATGAACCAAGTTTGACAAAAAAAAAATTTATTAGAATGCAGATTACAATAAATTGGCCAAATTAAACCAAACCAAATAAAAAATATCATATAAAGTAAATTAAAGGTAAAACTTATTATCTTATTGCATAGTTAAATGAGTGAAAAATATCACATGAAAATATCAGGAGAAAAATAAAAACTAACATAAAGTAGTGAAAAAAAAACTCAAATCTTTGAAATTTAGACAGGAAAAGTATAAATATTACCCTAAAAAAAGAAATAGAAAAGAAATATAAGAGATTTATTAGTTCAAGCAAGGCACTGCTTGATAATATTTTTGAGACATGTATAACCCCTATCAGAGGAAAATCTAACTACTATACAAAACCTAAAAGGACCATAACTGTCAAAATTTAAACACTAAGAACAAAGGAATTAGCTTTAATGAAATCCAGAGAGTCTAAAAGTATATCAAATAAAATACAAGGCAGCTTTGGAAATAAATGACTCTTGTTAAAGACCCAATGCTTAAAAACAAAAAATTTCAGATCTTATCCAACTCAATTCAGAATATCAAAAAAAAATAAAAAGAATAAATGCAGTGAATAAATGCTATGATGAAATCACAAAATTTTATTAATTCTAGGGTCTAAAATAATTATATTGGAGCAAATTTATTCCTAACACTAAAACAAAATTTTTTTCTTTTTTTTTTTTTCAAAGCAGAAATCACCAATTTTTCATCTTTTGGAAACTTATTGAAAAAACATTATTGAGAAAAAGCTGTTAAGGATGAATGGAAGGATGAATGGAGTCATTCTATAAAATCTCGCTTGATATAAAATATCAAACCATCCAAAAAAACAAATTTTCAATAAGACAATTAAAATACAAAATCTTTAGGGATCACAGCTCAGCTTCTTACCCCACTTCCTCCCGGACACATCAAATTTTTCCTCTTTTGTTTCAGTGCTAGAAACCACTCCCTACGGCATTCTAACTTTGACTTTGAAAAGGATGATTTATTATCTGATAACTGTTGATAGATTTGATAATCATATCACATTCCCCAAATTTCCACGGGCTTACAAATTTTGTCCCTGTACTTTGCCTTGATGCATGCATGACTTCAAAATAATAATTTTAAAATAAAGCTGTATTGCATTCTAAATCGGAAATAGTAATTTATATTATTTATATAAATGTGTCAAACTTCTTCAATTTGAGGCTGAGGAAAAAAAATTTAAGTCAAAGTCCAAGATAGTTAAACCCTATTAATTAATGTAAAACATCTTATCACGTAGCTATATACTAAAGTAATTTTATCCTGAGGAATGAAAAAATAATTGTTCAAACTTGATCCTAAGAATTTCCTGGGAGGAAAAACAAGCGCATTATCATCCATACCATGGATTCAATAATAGCATAGTAAAAATACTGTTGTAATGACTTACAAGGCAGCATCTTTGAAATTCCCTTGGCCTATAAGAAAGTTAAGATACGCTTTCCCAATGTTCTGAAAAATAAAAGGTTTAAAAATGAGACAGAGCATTTTTTTTGCAGTTGAGTTAAAATGGACAACAACTTTATTATTAATTAATTCTATATTAATGCTATGACATTTAAAAAAAGTAATAATTGAGAGAAGAGGCCCGAAAATAATAATCTACGACAGGGCAAGGGATATCATCTATGGTATTACTTAAATTAATAAAATTAATTTTATTTTGAAAAAACGGTAAAGCCGTCATTCGCATTTATCATTTTTTTTTTACTTTCAGCCGTCTAGCAGAAAGATATGTCCAGTATAATGTAGTCTATAGATAATTTCATGTGAAATTTGAAGAAAAATATTTATAAACACCAAGAAAAAAAAATGGTTTATAAAAGGTGCTCATGTCAAAGGAGATTTTTTTTCTTCAAAATAAGCAGTATGGGTAAAAACTTAAAAAAAAAAAAAAAAAAAAAAACTCAAATAACAACAAAATTAAGCAACATACTAAAACAGAATGTTGCTTCAATACTCGCTGTTTCTTCTCTGCTTCATCAAGAGCTTCTTTAAAGTACTCTCTTTCGATCAACCATGTGATATGATCATCTTCATCACGTGGCTAAAAAAATCTTTGATTACTTTAAAATAAAACAAATAAAGGAGATTATCTATGAGACATTTTTACCTTGCTTAAATTTCGTTTGTTATGATTTTCAGACCCAAAATTATATTCATTCTTTTTTCCAAATCTTATCAACGTTATTGAGTTTATTACTTAATCAGGAACATGCTAAAGAAGTGAAATTAATTAGGTTGTCCTTATAAATATGAATATAGATTTGGCATAGGTCTGTATTAACAAATTATAATTTATCTGTTTTTACTCCAAAAAAAATAAACAGGAGAGTGTTGTGTACAGCAGCAATACATCCTATATTTACAAAAAATCACTTCAAACTAGACAGCAGTTATTTCTCTCTAAATTTTTCCAACAAAGTTTTCCAATTAGCATATATATCAACCAAAATGTTTATATGATGTCACTCTACCCTAGGTATTAGAGGCATGGCCAACTATTCATTAGCAGTGTTCTCCCTAACATTTTATAACAGTGTAGTGACCACCCCTTATGTGCAAAAGATAATGTTTGTTTTATTGGAGGAAAAACATAGATTTTTAAATACAACACTTTTCCTCCCTTTAAAAACAAATAATGTAAACGAAAATTCACCAAAAAAATGTGATGTAAAAATTTTACAATAAACAAACAACTTTTTTACGAAGTGTTCTTAAACAGAATATCTGCAAACTTTTATTATTTGTGGTTCAACTCTCTTTTGTCGTAACCTTGGATATTAAACTGTGCAATCATAAAGTTAGACTCAAGCTAAGCAGTTAGGGTGTTACAATAATTATTTAATAGGCTTAAATGTAAATATTTTATCAAATAATTTACCCCTTTCCATTTTATACTTGTGTTTATGTGAGTTGATCTTTTGCCATAAAATTATGTTGTTATGACACAAATAAAGATAAAATACAATTAGATTTATTCTAGTGTTTTTACTGAAGAAAGTACTGTTTCAGTAAATTTGTTTAATTTATTTCTTGTTATTGATTTTTCTGTTTAAGTCATAAGGAATTGCTAGTCATATAAAAAAGTCCTTTTAGCCATAAAGTTATAAGGACTTGGATAACTAAAAAAATATTTAAAAAAGCACATGTATATTATAATATTGTGAAGTAGTGAGAAATGTAAAAAAAGTGTAATTGCATGCACTAGGTTAGTTTTTACACTCTCTTCATAAATAATGTTATTATTTACTGAATGTTCGAATTGATACACAAACTATAGGAACGTACATTTTTATAAATGTGATGTACGCAGATTATCTTTAAAATAACTACTTCACAATATCCATCATATTGTGCATTTGAGAAGTCAAACAGATAACATTCCCTCACACTTATTTTACTACATTTATGTTTCTACATTTAAAACCTAAAAAATAAGTAAGGCTTAGGAATAAAAAGGTTTTTTTCTACAAAGAAAATTACAAGCTTTCTGATGAAATTTTTTCCGTAAAATATTTTTCATAAAAAAAAAGTTATCTTAAAAATTAAAAATTAATGTTTGTAACATTGTAGAAAGAAGATTTTTTTAAATTTTTGATTTTCATAATCTCATTTGACTTAATAAGATACAGATTAAGTATTCAAGCAACAAATGTATTGTCTACAATACTCTACATGACGTTGTTACGTTTCATCAATACATCTGTCTAATAACAGAGATTGATTATTTAAAAATATTTCTTCATATATTATAATACATTATAAGCATAATACTTTGTAAAGTTGAAACAGCCATTCCACAAAATCGAAGCCTCTCTCCACTTATTTCTCGTTTATCAGTTCAGAATTATAAATCTAGTTTTAGAGCGCAGCAGCCGCGGCGGAGAAAAAATATAGAATCTAAAGTAATTATTTACAAAAGTGTAAACTGGCTCATAAGAGAAGCATAATGATAGCATCAATAACACGATTGTAATCTGTCTGATACACAGACTAATGGATAATTATGTCTTTTAAGAATATCTAAAATAAATGTAGGGATAGTCTGGTCTAGCGTAGCAGAAGTTAAGTTGGCGTAGCGCTATATTATTTTAACGTAGTGGCCCCCACTCCAAAACTGCTTGAGGAGAACAATAATTAGTATACTGTGAGATGATAAACAATACTGATACTACGTAAACAATACAGGACAGTAATATAAGATTTCCATTAATGACTCTTTACTACAACTTGTTAATTATATACCATAAAAATTCCAAGTAAAAAGCAAACAACTGTGGCCAAGATCACATAAACAAAGTGTGGGCTTAGTAATTTATTTATGAACTTACTCTAGCTATCACAATGTCTTTTGGGCTCACAATATAAAATAACTGTTCTTCTGCTACATGTTCTACGTAAAAGAAAACATTTAAAATAAATATCTAAGACTAAAAGGGAAATTGAAAATTTTGTCACTATGAGCTTATGGATTGTAAGGCAATTTTTTTTTTTTTTCAATAAGTCGCTTCCTTTTTAAACATTTGCCAAATTATACTTGGGGTTGTGATATCACAGGAACTAAAAGTGACTAACACTCAAGTCAGTACAAAGCACTGATAAAGTTATCTCCTTAATGATTTTTAAACAAAGCATAAAAATGAAAGCAATAAAATTTGATATATTCGCTTGAATAACAACTTAACTGTTTTTATCTAACCACCCTCATAAATTTTCCAAATGTTTACTAAATAATTAATTACAAATGCTCAAAGAGATCAATACACAAATTCTATAAAAAACTTCTTCAATGTAAAGTATTATTTAAAAAGATTATAAGTATTATGCAACATATAAAAATAATCCTCTAATAGAAATGTTTGTAAACACATACATAGAATAAAAATTAAACTAAACTAAAGTAAACTAGAAAGTTAAAGTAACTCCCAACCAATCACGCGTGACCCAGATGAAACTCTTTTCAAAATGGAAAGCTTTTTATTTCGTTAAAATTTTGGTGACATCACAGAGCTTTGATGAAACTTTAAACATAGTATTTCCAATATCATCATGTGGTCCAAAAAATATTATGACTCAAAATTCCTCGAATCAATTTATATAAAATTCACTACAAACAAAATGATTGGCAATCAAAAGCAAAGCCAAGTAGGAACATAACATTCCCTGCTGGAAATCTACTTATGGCAATCCTTGATTGTATTTCATTGTTTTAATTTCCATTACATTTAGTCTTCCTAAAATTTTTGGTACAAAGTACATTGGCTAATTAAATGGTCAACAAGTGCCCTAAAAGTCAGGAACCTATCCTAGAAAAATATCTTTTAATTTTTTTTAACTAAAATAATTAAATTTAACCTAGATACCATAGAAGCATTAATCAAATTTAACAATATCCTAAAAAATAGCACCTAATATAACAATATATTCTTTGCACCTTCTAGATAATTATGTGAAGTACAAATTAACCTTAAGTTATAGACACTTCTTTCAAAGTCATTTCCAAGTGTACAAAAAATCAAAATTTTCACCTTATGGAAATGTATGGTGAATTTTTTGAGAAATCAGTTCCACTTTCATAAAGACATTTCGTTGCCTCAGGGATGTTACTAATTTAAAGTTTTTTTCTTTGAGCTCAAGTTTTTTTCTGCATTTTACCTGAGATTCAATTTTATCTGAGACCAATCTACTTAAAACAAATTTCCATATTTTTTTGGCTAAAAATATATAAATATCTTTTTTCTTTGAGTATTCCAGGTTAAATGCATGATCTTAATGCACTTCTATAGGTACCTAAAATTATTTTAGAAATCAGTTCCTACATTCTAAGGAAATTGCTCATATATACCTAACATGTCAGGAGGGAACCAAAGAATATCATGACTTCATATACCTTACAAGAAAGACAGGGAAAAAAAGATATAT